>JACVBY030000629.1:1942813-2247028 GCA_017589505.3 Metroxylon sagu
CTCTCTATGAGAAATCTGGGTTCCGCTTTCAACTCCACATCCCTTACAGGTAGTCTGTACCTACTGAAATGATTCTTCTTTCCTTCCTTCCTTCCTTCCTTCCCTCCCTCCCTCCCTCCTTGGCAGTCGGAATGAACTTGGCCGGTCCGATTTCGATATACAGGACGCAGCATCTGCCGATTAACAAAGCTGATCCCAAAGTCCAAGTCCCTTCGCTGCTGATCTTTGGAGAAAAAGATTTATGTTCTCAAGTTCCCGGGGATGGAGGACTACATTAGAAGTGGAATGGTGAAGCAATTTGTCCCTGATCTGGAAATCATATTCCTGCCTGAAGGAAGTCATTTTGTTCAGGAGCAGTTGTTCCCGGACCAGGTGAACGAGCTCATCATCAAGTTCCTTAAGAACCATATCTGAGTAAACGAGTGGTTCAGGATGTAGTTCGTTGTAATAATAAATCAGGACTGAAGTGAATAAATTGCCTCCCCTTTCATCAGAGAGAGAGAGAGAGAGAGAGAGAGAGAGAGAGAGGACATCTATGAGGTACGTGCGACCAAAACTTTTCTCCTTGTAAGCCGTTACTTGGTAAACACATCAAATGTACTGCTGGTTTATAAAGTCTATGATGAATGGATATTTTTTTTATGATGGCCATGAATAATTTGAACCACAAACGTAGAACTGCTTAAAACCACAATTCTGCAAGTCCATTTTAATCATGGTACGTCTTCTTTAGCTAACCTTCTCTGAAATTGAGCAGAGCTGTGGGTGACTACTCTACTAGAAGTAGAAGTAGAAGTAGAAGAGCGGTTGCGAAACCCAGTTTTTTTTTTTGGATTTACTCATTATAAATTAAGCTACAATTTGGCTGAATTAAATTTAAAAAATTATAAAAAATAATATAATTAAAATTTTTAATTAAATTTATTTTCATAATATTTAGTATTGAGTTAGTTTTCTATCACACAAATTGAAGATCAATTAAGAAAGTTAGAAGCAATTTTATAAATGTATATCATTGTTGATGCATTTTTGTTAAATTATAAAAATATCATTGACAAAGATAAAAATATTTTTTTTTGATATTTTCATCTAAATTTTTGTATTTAAAAATTATGTTGAATGAGTTAGAAGTTAGTTTTAAATCAAAAATCTATTTTAAAATATTTAATAGATATTTATGTATTAATTTTTTTTGAAGAAATCAGTATTTTATAAAAAATTGAAAAGTTTATTAGTTTTAGGAAATTAGTACTTTATGAAAAAATAGGAAACCTATTTACTTTAAGAAATCTCTCTCTAAATAGGGCTCAATGAAAATCTTTTAATATCAAATCAATTATTTATATGATCAAGGATGAAAATTGATGGAACCTTTGGGTCTTAAAAATTAAGGATTAATGCCTAGCAATTTTATCTGAAGAGGTCAAATATGAAGGAAAAGCAGGCTTGATTTTGACTAGAGGTATAGATAAGAACTAAACAATTATGTAAAGCCACACAAGAGAGATGTATGACTTAGTAATCAAAAAGGAATTTAGCTGACTCCCATTACGCATGACATGATTGATCATCTCCTAGAATAACTGTCGACATAGCCTCAATTATTATACTCAAAAAACTGAGGTCCTTAAAGCCCATATTAATAAGAAAATTCTAATAAATAAAGCTATTGAAATCTTTAACATCTTGATCTTCAATAAACTCCTACCTCTACTTCTCTAAGCTTGGCAAGTGATACAATTCAAATCTCTTGCAACCATGGTCAAATTTAACATGTAAAAAATCATAAAAATTTTCATTCAAAGCAACCGTTCCCTCCATTAGTGCTAACATAAATAGTAGCTAATGGTCAAGTAAGTGATTTAATCATTCCATACAACATTTAGAGGAGCTGAAGAAATCAACCTCCCTGAAGTTACTCTACTCGAGAGCAATGCAATGATACTTCTTGATAAGCCTTGTGACCGAATACTGTTGTAGCTCCAAAGCTATAAACTTTGTCAACTATAACACTAGTTATCTTGTCTCCTAAGAAAAACGAATATTGAGATTATGCATCATAACATATACTTTATAGTAGAGATGAAATACAGGGAATATTTGCTCCTCCTATAGTTCCAAACAACAATAATCATGGAATAGGGCAGGGGCTTACCACCATCTCATCAATGTTATTTAAGGGTTAGAGGATGTTGGCTTCTAAAAAAGAGAAACCTTAAGATTTTGAGCTATGATAACAGTAGTCTTTCCTTTTTAATTTGAGGAAGTTTGGGAGAATAGTGAATAGAAGGGTCTGAAATTTGTTATCGGGACTTTGCAGAAACGTTTCATTTTTGTTGAACTGAGAAAAACAATTTTTTATACAACTTTTTCTCGCTACGACCAAAAAAATTCATTCAATCCCTAGCTTAATCTGGCTATCAAACAAATATATAATTATTATGTTCCTCTCCTGCAATCCTGCAAAGTATATTCTTGAGGTCAGAAGCAAAAACATTCTAAAAATTCAAAATTAGACCGTTCAAACCGCATACCATACCATCACATACCACCATAAATATGCCCGCCGTGGATCACTTTAGCAAATCAAAATTTGATATGTAAATCTTATGTCGGCATAATATAACACATCTTATATAGCACACTAGGCACTGGTACAATATACCATACTATAGACAAAAATAAAATGAGCATATATGTAATATTCTAACTTATTAGATAGCTAAATGAGGTCACAAAATAATTCTTGCAGCCTGATGCAAAAATGATGATGTACTCCATAAGGTGGAGCACTCTCTGCGCATAGGAGAGGAAAGGGGTTTGAATCCTCGCACCTCCCTAAAATTTCAATTTCTTATGAACTATTAATTTCGAAATACTGTTTTTTAAACGCATTTTAAATAGACTTAGGAAAGGATCATTGAGTATAAGCGGAGAGTTGTCATGACAGGAACAATGAGACCAAAGAAATGAACAGTGGCGCCAGCAAAGCAAAACTTCTGTTACTAGTTTTCACGAACTAATTTTGTTTATTTCATTTCCTAAAAAAAAAAAAAATGTTGTTTTCTGAGAAGTATTTTAATGGACATACTGCAAAAGAACTGCAATTTCTCAAACTCATCCCCGTGCAGCTCTTCTCATGTACTTGCAAGCCCACAATTCTCTGCTAACTGTCGGCAAATAAAGCCAATGGCCACATTCAACTGTAATCTCTATTCAGACAAATTCTTCCAACAAGTGACAAATAGTGATGATGCTCAATATGTTGGGATGGAAGGATCAGCCTTGAGAGCATATGCATGAATCCCCCCTGAGACATTGAACACCCTCTTGAATCCCTGAAAGTCATGGGCGAAGAAAACAAGAATGAATACATTGCAAGTTAGACTATCAATGGTTCAGGCCAGGCCGAGTGGCCTGAGAAGACTCAGCCCCAGACAAGATTTAAGGCAGCTTCGGCCTGCTTGGGGCTGAGCTCCCAAACCTGGATGAAGCTAGGACTGAGCCTGACCTGGCTCATTAGTTATACTGCCGAAAGTTCTCATTGGGTGGATGTCAAAGGTTTCCAAAATAGATACTTTATCAGTTTGGTACTCTGGATACGGTACCATATGTACCTCATAAAGTATTATTATTATTATTATTATACTTTCAACTCAAAACCGGACATTATGAATCGGTACAGAACGATTCCACTTGATTCAGATTGATACCTTATATCAGTATCATAGGATATGGGTCAGGACAATAGACCTTAATAGATTTACACATTGACGTAAACATATACACCACATGTATCCACAATCATGCATGCATTGAGTGAAAAATGAAGGGCACTTGCATATGAGAGAGAGAAAGAGAGACCTGAGTCTGCAACCATTTGGCTACTTGCATCGACCGCACACCATGGTGGCACTGGTTCAGATAAATCAGTGTGAGCATGATCAGAAGGAAGCAAAGATTATCACATCAAGGGAATAATGCAAGTCAGCATGCCCAAGAAGAAATTGGATGACACCATATTCCGTCCAAATATACTGGAAATTGAAGCAAAAATCTTTTTCCAAATTTGCATCAAAGAAGGATATGTAGAACATCTAATTAAGAAGGGTTTCCTTCAAAATGATAGGATCGTATATTATGATCCTCCTTCCTAACTTTTTATGCATTGTTTTTTCTATGTAATATAAAACTGAAAAAAATAAAAGGTGAGTTTCAATCAAGGAACGATGGTCCTCCAAATGAATATCTACTTACCAAGACGTAGGTGTCCTTTTGCGGATCAAACTCATCTGTTATTACAGATCCCCATGTTCCAAATTGACGGAGAGGAAGTATTTTAAAACCTGGCAAAGAAGCTTGAGCTCTGACATGCAAAACAAACAAAAGACCATCAACATATATTAACAGAAGGGGGAGGTAACATGAACATTAGGAGGCAAAAATCTCTGAATCTAGCTATTTAAATAACAAGGTTCTGTCAAAATTTATTTGGCAATAGGATTTCAGCACCAAATAAGAACAAATCAACACTCCCCACCTTCCACCAATATTTTCATCGGATACTGCTAAGCTTAGTTTTAGTTGCCAAAACAAAGTGAAATTCTCAAAGGAGCAAATGCATGCATACATGGATGCAGTCATGCATGTGGGCGGACACACAAACTACAGAAATAAAAGGGTTAATCCTCGTTGGGAATCAATGCAGAAGAGCTCTTTGGGCAAAGCAGCAAGGACCATGAGGCCATTGTGATAGCAACAAATTCAAATCATGGAATGTTGAAATCTGAACTAGCATTATCAGATAAAATAGGCAGCTTAGAAGAGCTCCGAAAATTAGTGATTCAAATCTTGGTGGGACAGGGTCTAAAACGGGTAAAACATTTCATTCTACAGATATTTTGAGATCGATCTTGGCTGTCCCGTCTCATCCTGTCTCAACCATAATACATTATAGTGTCAATTTTAAATAAATCTAATTTATCATAAAAATATAACTTTTGAAGTTCAAATATATTTGAAAACCAAATAAAATACTAAAACTTCATAAATAAATTTTTTAAGAAAAAAAATTTCAAACAAATACTGGGAAGCATGACCAGATCAGGAATCAAGACAGGATGAGATGCAGTGTGTCTTATCCCAAGGAAAAATTGGGACACATTTATTCCATAAGATTTAAAACCTTGCCAAAAGTAATCATACATCAGCATACTGAGTCGGACAATATCAACAATGAGAAAACCAATCACTAGTAGATAGTTAGAAAAACTTTGGGTGGCCACTGCAAGGTTGGGAATTTATTTGCCAACTGTAGTAATTAAACAAAATATCTAATATTTCTTATCAAATCCTTACAAGCTTACTTGTATGTTAATTCTTTATTTTTTTCACCTAGTAATCTCATCAACTCCAATAATTAAAAGGCATTGAGTCCCCATTTAGCTCATAAGTAGTGATCTGTTTCTTATTCTATATTGCTCTTTTTCTTTGAAAAATGCACCCTACTCGATTCAGTTCCCCAGAGAAAGAAAAAGGCATTAAGCAGAACTAGGAGTGCATTTATTAAAATAAAGCAAGCTTATAAAAATAGACAAGATGGGACAGCAACGATCTTTCTGTTCTGCGCATTGCACGCGTTCAACACGAACATTTTTAACCTAGGCTTGGTTTGGTCTAGCAAAAGTGAAACCCTCTGACCTAGAAAATTTCCTAACTGCCCAAGCCTGACCAAAATATACTCGAAACACAGAGTCTAGACCATGCATCTCAAGCAACAATGAAAAAAGGATCAGAGCTAACCAAAATCTATTGAGTACATTGGTCGGGTCTAGGTCCAAATCTTACATTCCCAACTCACAAGCATTTCAACATTTAGGTCATGCCTGAGTTAAGCCCACACCTCTAGAAAAATTCATAGAAAATGCCAAATTCTATTATCCAGAAATCTGTGAACAGGTGTTGCTTGTGATTCATGATTTGTCATTTCATCCCGCGATGAAACTTGGCAAGTATATGATGCCTTTGATACCGCAAAATGTTGTGGCTGAGTTCATGTGGATCACAAAATAAGGGACAGAAATAAAAGGAGACATACACTTCATCAGGTTCTCGGACATCTATCAACTGAGCTTCGTCAATGAAACTTGGATCTTGCATTTTTGAATGAAGTTCTTCTGGCTCAATGTCTTGTAGTATAGACTCTTCCCTGGCATTGCAACATGTTTGATATAATAGTCATTGTGGACTGTTTGCCAAATATGAAGCAATGCTTTCAATGCAAAGAATGGTCTGGTTGTCTACCTCTCAGAAAGTACTTGCAAAAGGTGCCAGCCAAATTTAGTCTTACAACGCACAACTTTATTTAAAGGAGCACCAAATGCAGCTTCCTCGAATTCTGGCACCTGGTCAGATTTCACAAAGAAAATTTCATATATTAGTAGCTATGTTTATTAAATGAGTAATTTGATAAAATGATATGAAGAATGTATAGATATAGAGGAGTCTAATAATATGCCTCAAAACACCTCAAGAGGTAGGATATTTGATGTTATGATATGCAAAGCAAGTTTGAAGCAATGAATCAAATATAAAAAATCTTCCCTTAGACAAGATATTTCATGGCAGTAAATGCAAATTCACATCAGTGTTTAAAACCAGAAAGTCATAGAACATTCTGTCCATTCTAAGATACAGTGCCTTATAATGTTCCCCAAACCATTTGAAATAATATTGCTTCAGTATTCATAACTTTTGATGGTGAGTATTTGAAGTAAACTAGTCTCTTTGCTTCTTTTTTTTTCCTTTGCTTTTCAGATCTTGAGATCTTTCCTGAACATATACATTCCCCAGGGGGCTAGCCTTTTCGAAATAATTGAGAGTAGAGAAGAGGGGCTGGGTCCACTCTGAGTCCTGGCTAGCATCTCCATGTACATATTATAAAGGGGCTAGCAACTCTTTGGTGCTCCACTTTCCTAATCATATATGGACAAAGAGAAAGATTAATTGGAAAGAACTGAACGGCTTTATGACTAATTGTACATACGAGCTAGACAAGTTGGTGTTTATCAATGTATGCATGCAATCCACCAGAAAACAAATTAAATATTAAGGGCTATTTTGGGATTGTATAGGACTCTATAAATCAAAATGCAAATTGGAACAGTAAGGACTAGGCAGCAAATTCCAAAGAATTAGACCACCGCATACTTGCCAAATCATGTTTATCCAGAGAACTATCACATCATATTTCTCACCATATACTTGCCCATTAAATTCCCACCTTGTGCTTCCCTAATTATACTTATCCATTGGACAACCACCGTGTGCTCTCCACCCATACTTAACCATAGAACTACCACCTCATGTTTGCAATCTTGTGTCTATCTAATGAAATGCCACCTCATGCTTGTATATTCGTAACCAAGATTAGTGTTTGACACCTAGCTACTGCCTTTCTATTGGCTGGATGCATCACTAAAAATTAACCAGCTATGTAAAGAGTCTTCATTCATCCTTTTACCATTTTTGGCTACCCAAAAACAAACTTCTGCAACCTTTAGAGTAGGGAACCAGTGAAGTGAAATAAAGTAATGAAGAAAGTAGAAAGCAACTAATTACCTAGAACAAAAGAGAAAACTGTTGGCATGAAGCTTTTAAATCTGAAATCTATTTGAAGATTAATATCCTTACATGGTATCCTACTTTATAAGTGATCAATTCATGATCCACTAATTCAGAAATTTGTTCCTTCAATCTCTTTGTTCATATTCAGTCAAATAACTGCCCCTCTTTAAATTTTTAGCCACATTTTAGCACTAGATTTTGACAACTTGTTTTTATTTCATGAAACTAAATTCTATATGTTTCTATTGTAAGTAATCGATCATAGTTTATTAATTTTCTAAGACAAAGGGTACCTCTCTCCGGCGTTATTATGTATAGACATCAGAATGACCAGCTTTGGTCCAACGTCCACCTTTATTTGCTAAGGGCATCCCATATCTTTAAGTTATATGGAACACCTACCCCTAAGGCTTGTTTGCGGGTTTTAAAGTGGGATTGAGACCCAATGATGCCCATCAATCATCAAATCCTGTCCAAATATGTTTAAAAAATAAATGAAAAAGAAACTTTTAAGATAAATTAAGAAAAATAAAAAATATATATAGAAAAGGATGTCTCAAGAAAGGTTTTAAATCCCGTGGGACAAGACCATTCTAATTTTTTCATAAAATGGGACACACCACCATTTTGCCTCATCCTAACACCTAGGATAAAGATCCCAAGGTACACTGATTAGGATGCCAGGATAATAATGGGATAGTCACATCCCAACACTTGGGACAACAATCCATCTTGACATTCCATAGGGTGTCTCATCAAGACTTGAAACCATAGCCCAAGCAAGTACTAAGACAAGTTGAGATGTGGGGCATACTGCTCCATGAAGAAACTGAGACACCCCAATCCCATAAGATTTAAAACTTTGCCGAGCCCAATTATTAAATGTATTGAAATGGGTTAGACAAGATAAGACTCTAAACTCAAACTAACCTATTTAATACCTATAAGTGAATCCTTGACTAAGAGATATGATGGTTGCTAATCAAATGGTAGCAACTTGATTATAGAAATGGTTTAGTGTATTCGGACATTTTGAAATAAATTATAATAATAATTTTACCTGTTTCTAACTCCAATGAGGTATCCCTTTTCGCAATTGTTTGAATTTCATGGAGCATTGTTTATTCAGTATCAAGGCTTAAAAAATTAATAGAATAAATGCAAAGTATATGAAATGTAAATTTAATAAAAATAAAAATAAAGATAAGATGTAATATTAATTAAGACTAATGGACAACAGATACACGAAGTAACCTATTTCATTATTTATGAACTATTATAGAAAATAATGGGAAGATAAATAAAGTTTGAGATTAAGGCTTTGTTGCTGTTGTTGTTGTAATGGGAAGATGAATGAAGATATATGTAATAGAACTAGAGATAATTAAATGAAGTGAAGAGATGCAAATATTAGTGCTGAAAAATAAATAAAGCATAGAAAAACAAATCGAGTTCGACAAAAAAGAGAATATTAAGGTTCATATGTTGTAAAACAAAGAAGGATAAGAAATGGGTATATTAGAGTTGTAAGAGTTAAATAAACTAAGGACAAAGTGATAAAAAATCAATTGAGATAGCATGGACATGTATAATGAAGATCTGTGAGACTCCCATAAAGAGAGATACTTTATTTCATGTTGAAGGTTGAAAGAAAAGAAAAGGATAACCTAAATCATAGATCAAGGTTGTGAGAAAGGACATGAAGAAACTTGGAATAACATTAAAAATGGCTTGAGACAAGAATACTCGGCAAATGAGGATCTATAAAGCCAAACCCAAATGGTTAGGAGAACGCTAGATGATCATGGCTATGATTATGTTTTGTCATTACTACCACCATTGAACTATTAGTGCCCTTATTTTATTCACTATGTTTGTCTAGTTATTGAGCAATGTAACTCACCCACTCATTACATTTCAAAGTGAAAGACCAATAACTTAGGCAACTAGAAGATCTTACGTACTTTCAGCATACACATTGAATTAAGTACTTCAAAAGAGAAACTTAGAACCATTTAAGCATATCGTAAGGTAATATATAGTCAAACCAAATGAGCCTTTATGTATTAAAAGGTAATGTCGTGTGAGTAAATCTTGTTTTATTCAAGGCTATAAGTTGTAAAATTAAATCCGGATGAGATTTTAGTTTTTATGTTCAAATGGCCACTTATTGTTGCAAACAAATGATTTCGAGTATAAATTTATGAGTTGATTTGCTTCCACAACTGATGATTGATTGAAATTCAAGCCATTAATTGATCATAATCCTAGACACAACTATAGACAGCCCCAGGTTCAAAAGCCTCTTCAGTGATCAAAACTAGGGTACCACCAAAAGCCTAAGCCGACCCATGTGGCCCTAGTCAATAATCCAAAATAGCAAAAAGTACTTAAATTCCAAAGTGAACCCTAGGTCAACTCTAGTCAAACTATACTCAAACCCTGTAGGATACACCCCCAAGACCTAACCATTCTAAAGACCATCAGTTTTGGCTTCAGTTCCAAGGGTTAATGCGCTATATGTACCAATTTGAGAATAAAACATTACCAATTGCAGTGCTTGACCAGATTTGACTTCTAGCCAAACAAACTCCAGATGAGCCCAAAAATTTCAGCCAATTCAGAGCCCTCTCTAGCTCCATGTTTCGACAGATCAAATACGCTAGTTGACAATATTTTGATACTACTAAGAACAGCTTCCAGGTTTATGACTCTTAAAAGTGACTCAATAAATTAGCCAAACTACATCAACAACTCTTTAAAGTAACCCTTGGATCAGTTCGTGTCTCTTGAAATCAATTCACAAACTTTCATAAGCTTTAATCCATGTGAGAGCCATGTGTCCTGTCATCTTTCAATATTTGGACTCACATAAGTCCTCTGATCTCAAAAAGGTTCTAAAAGACCCAATCTCCACCCTTGAAGATGAGGAGCGAAGGGCTCTCTTTTTCCTATTTTTCTGGCAAAATATTGGAGGTGCTTAGCAAGCCATATCCAGGGCATTGACACACGTATTAGCATGGCAAATGATGTCCCCATGGGGACACAGTAGAAAATCCAATTTTTGCAGCATTTGGTTAATACTAGAGAAAAGCACATCAGCCATGTATGGTAATTGTTTAAAGAAATGCATGAAAGGAACCATTGCAAGTCTCTAAATTAGAAGTTTCAAGTAACAATAGACCTTCCCTAAGGCACTGTTAGGATGTCGGCATAGCTGGTGAGGCAGAGTAAGAACAGTCTGATTAAAGAAGCAAATGCCAGACTACAAGTAGCCATGAAATAATCAGCACTAAATTTTAGAGAACGTAACAGAAATTTCACTGGAATCTATCATCTCAAAAGACCAGGGAGAATTTGATCAACATCTTCTACCCATCCCACATTCTCACTTCTTTTCATCATTTCCACCGATGTATAAGGTTATCCATGGCTACCCAATGCGGGCATCCAAAGGGGACCTAAGGGTCCAAGGAGTGCAATCACCATATTCTACTAGCTACATGTGCATTGACTTTTGACAAAAAGGACATCTTTTGTTGGTCATGTAACATTCATTGATGAGATTAAAATAAGGGGATGTTTGGTAACCCAAATAGGATCACCAAAATGATCTTAAATCACCAATGATCCTTATCCCAAAGTGATTCTATCTCTAATGATCTAAGATCATCATGCTTGGTATTGAAAATTTTTGGATATCCCTAATTAAGTTGTTTAGTATATTATGGGAATCCAAGATCACTAACCATGTAATATCCAAACTACTATTGATATATTTTGCAACTATCATGATAGTTTATCATTAGTTAATATTATTTATTATTATAATATTTGGATTAAATTTATTATATGTTATAATATTATATTATGGTATAATACTATACAATTATAATTAAATTATAATATATTATATATTATTATATTATATCATAACATCATATTATATTATGATTTTATAATTATAATAATAATAGTATATTATATTACTATCATATAACCTTATAATATTAATTTATATTATATTAATATAAAAATAATATCAAGTATTTGATTTTATAGATGAAGGGCATTTTGGTTCCAAAATCTCAGATCAAGAGCACTGTTTGGAAGTGAACTTGGACATCCATCCACAAGGATAGGTATGAGACACTGGATTGGATGGCGATTCTAGTGGTGGGGATGATCACTGTCACAAAGCATCACCATGGTACAAATAAATATAATAATCCCATCACCTTCACTCGGATCACTAGTAATCCTAAGTGGATCATCCCATACTAAATGCCTCCCTGAGAGTGCATGTACAATCAAAACTATGGAAGAAAGTTATGGAGAATAGAGAACAACAATTAAAATGAAGTAGACAGTATCTTTTTTCCAGCAATATAAATTAAATTGAGGAAATAGAATTCAGGCGTAAAGTTCTTTTTTCTTAAAATTGATCATTTATGCTGCACCATTTGTACTATATACCTATAGAGGATGCAAACAGTGACTAGGACATCTCCATTAGGTATATACAAGGTAATAAACAAAGTAGAGATGGGCCTCTGGAGTATCATGAGAACATCGCAAACCATTAAGACTTCAAGTTACTTTTCAAAGATAGCCGATAACCAATTTCAACATAAACACATTATGCATGAAGTAAAGCCAAAACACATAAGATGTGAGGTTCAAGAGTGCTAAACCTAGCAAGATAGTTAAAAGTTAGTTAGTTGTGGTTAAAAAAAAATTGGAGGGACAAGTTTGAGATGGTTTGATCATGTCTATGCAAGTTGATGACAGCCTAAAGAAGTGATTTTGCAATATTGGGTTCTTAAAAAGGGGAGAATAGAACAAGACAATGATGGAAACATTAATAGAGATTTAATGAACACTAATTTCGAAGCCTTGGGCTTGGACAGGAACAATTAGTGGATTGCAATTTGGAAGTTTAACAAAATAGTTGAGATAAGGCATGCATTATAGTCCTTTCTTGTTCATTCTCCACAAGGAACTTCTAGTATTATTACACATTTCAAGCATCTTTTATCACTTAACCATCTCATGAAATATAAACTTCTCATATCAA
Organism: Metroxylon sagu; assembly: GCA_017589505.3. Classification (NCBI taxonomy): domain Eukaryota; kingdom Viridiplantae; phylum Streptophyta; class Magnoliopsida; order Arecales; family Arecaceae; genus Metroxylon; species Metroxylon sagu. The sequence goes on from JACVBY030000629.1 coordinate 1,955,517, forward strand.
TGCAAACCTGACAGAAATACATCTGTATGTTATTCATTAATTATAAATTAGAACTTTTGCAATACATGATAAGGAGAAAGGTATATGAGTCCAAGGTTTTAAATCTCATGAAATGGGATCATCCCAGTTTTTCTATGGAACAAGGCACAAGGCTATTCCATCCTGTTCCAACACTTAAGATAGAGAGTGTCCTAAGACGCACTGATTGGGATGCTGGGACAATGATGGGTCAGTCCCATTCCGACACTTGGATAATAATCCATTCCAACATCTCATGGGACTTCCCATCAGAAGCCAAAACCATGTATAAATCAAAATTGAGTTAATAAAAAGTTTCATGATTTTGCCAGTATAGGTTTTCCTGTGGTGTTCAACCATCATAATTCCTGCCATATTACTTAATAGCACACTAACCAGGAAAAGAAAAGGAAAAACACATTCCTGGAGAAATTAGAAAGAGTGGAAGGAACCATCAAAAAGCAACAATACTAGGGACCATTCAGTGTCAACACCTGCAGCTTAAATATTTATGTGATTGCTTAAGAACAAGAACCTTGGTCCCCATGAAAGTTGATTTTTTTGATGTGCATCTTATGGATGTCAAATGCAACTAGTTAAAAAATTCATCAAGGATGAGCAGATCTAAACCAGATCCACCAATTAAATTTAAAATGCATCACATAAAAGGCTATTTAGTCTATGTATATGAATATCTTCTGAACATTTTTGGAGGATTCATGGATTTTAAGGCATGCAACCATCCATATCAACTGGGTTCCAATCATTTGATTATTATGTTTCTTATTAATCTCATAAACATACAAGGTTATTTGGTTTTTTGTCAGCAACAACAGTGAAACGTGATCTTGCACGGCTGCTATATGTCTGAAATTTATACCCCAAAAGAAAATCAAATAGGCATACATGTCAATAGTCCTTTCTGACTATGAATGATAATCTCACATGTAGATGGAAAGAGCAAACATTCAACTGTTACAAAGTCATACCATTATGATTCTATTTTTCTATGTAAAACTAAAATAATTTAAATCAGCTAGCTTATGCATACCGTTTGCCCTCTTCGAACCCACCCAAGCATTCCACCATTTTCTTTGGATGGGCATATTGAGTACTCCACAGCCAAATCACTTAAATCATCTCCTGAATGAATCAATATAAAGTTTGAAATCATTTTAAAGAACGGGAAAAAAACTAACAAAAACATACTTACATGTGTGATAGATGATCATGCATGCAAGTATCAATGGATGGAATAATTAAAATATAACAATATGTGCAGCACAGGTTGTATCTAGCTAACAACCGTGTGGCAAAGGCATAAAAACTTCACTGTAACCTTAATCCTTTTTTTTCCATTTTTTCATGGATAAATGACCATCTATTAGATATGTTGACAGAGATAGAGATGCATAGGACATAAAGAAAGGCTACTAAAAGAACTGTGTATGCTTAGTTGGGTCAATCCTCAAACATTACATTTTCTTTTACTGGATGCAGCATGCAACCTAGATAATATAACTGGAGGTAGATTGTCAGCACTCTTTATGGGAAATAATATTAAGACTAGAACATTTCAAAATACACACCAGAGCATTTTGAGTGTATCATGAAAGTCTACTGTAAGGATCTTTAAATATCAAATATATTGGAGATGTATTGTATCAGGCTTGGTAATTCAGTACAGTCTTGACCTTGCCCAAGTAACTAATCAAACTAACTAAAAAAGGGTGCACAAGTCCATGAGACTCCCTCTATTTGGGGTCTAGAGGTCAGATATATATAGCCTTAACCCCGCATGCAGAGACGCTGTTATTGTATTTTGAATCCATGATCTATTGTTCACAATGAAACAATCTTACCATCATGCCAAGGCTCGCCCACTCATGAAACGAAATTGCATCACCATTTATTCCTATATTTTTCAAAACACACACACGGACGCACGCACGCACGCACACACAGCCAACAGTTAACTCTTTTTATTAACATAGTGTAAATGATGTTACTGAATTCATTTCATTAAAAGGGTGTCAAGAACATTTGTGCTGTTTGTGCTTCGCATATTTGTACTTCAAGCACCATCAATTTTAGCATTATAATTAATAATCTTTACGAATTTTCACATTAAATTGAGACTTGATATGTGTCCTAAGATCCAGTCTTTACTCCTTTCTAAATGCATCATAAAATCAGCTTATATGTCAGCACACAAATTAGCAACTTAGCAGTATATCCTTTGAAATTGTCCATTCACTATTTTCTGTCAATCTTGGTTCAAGTTACCCTCTTCATGGTTTACCTTAACACAAACAATATTTTTTTTCCAAACCATCGATTTTTTTTTTTTTTTTTTTTTTTGATAGTAGGTGGACTCTTTTCAGTACTTCAGATATCCTGACTATTCAGTTGTACCTATATGGTTTTCCTCCAAAGAATCCTGCTTATTTGACTACACGCGTTTCTATAGTCTTGAATAAGCTAAAACTTTTTACTTGTCCGAAATGATTAAGAAACTGTACATAAATGTTCTAGCACTTCTTTTTCACTGTGTTTCCCTAGCCGCTTGATCCTTTCTCCAGATTGATTTCCTAAGCCTCCCTGATCTCTATCCATTTTCATTTTGTTTAGTAACCTCATCTCTCTCCACATCAACATTTTGACTCTTTTACAAGTCCTCAACCTCATATTACCGATTTTAATACTTAGGTTTAGACTAATAATTTTTCAATAAAAGACATTGTACTGGATATTGGTCTCATTATCGGTTTCGTGGACCAAGCAAGGTGTCATCTGGGCTGACATATTGGACTAGACATTGGTTTGTATTGGTATCAGAGTATCTCCAATACAATATATCCTATAGCTCACCCCGATTACAGCAGCTGATACAGAATAATATATCAGGATACATCCCTATATAGCAGCTAATAAGATAACCAAAACATTGGCCAAGATTTCCTAATCCACCTTTTAGGTTCTTAAATTGATCTTTAACTATTAAATATTCAAATCACTTGCTTCACATGGAAGTTAACCTAAGGGTTTACTATATTAACTGAGATCCAGGAAATCTTGGCTCCTTTAATATCACCCTAGATCTTGGAATCTCAGATATTTCTGTTTTTCCCAAACTTTGCATCTCGCCTGAAAATTAAGATCTCAATCCATTTCGATATGGGGCACTCACCTAGATGGCTAAGATCTCCACAGGTGAAACATTTCCAGCTACTCCACCCTCTTGACAACCATGTCCTGACATGAATTTGCTTCAAGTCCTGGCAGCAACTCACATTTTCAGTCCATGATTTTAGTCTTCCCTCACCACTATCCATTGTTATGGAAGAAAACCTTAAAGATGTGGTGAGCTTGTCAACATTCTTAGTCATAGGAGATTATGATTGATAAGGTATCGTCTTTTGGTGCACCTATGCTCAGGACCTTGCTTAACTTTTGTCAAACAAGTTTTAAATTTTTTGCCAATGAGGCCTATGAAGAAGTGTGAATGTTGGTGATTGTCATGATATATGTTTGTTTATGATCAGCATTTGCCTTAGTTATACCAAACAATAGAATGCCATAGAAATTAAGCACACAATGGTCTCCTATAGTCCTCAAAAGCATGGTCCATGAAACTCGGAACCTGGTTCTAGTAGCTAATCTTAGCCATAGTGAGCAAGGTCATGTCATGCTTGCCCACGTTACATCTAGTGATTGCATTGTTCTTACTTCCATGGAAAATGTAATAATTATCAGTTCATCAAGTAGAATCTTTAGGACCAGTTAAAAATAGGAAAGTTAATTTAGCAAGCTATTTGTAAGCAAGTGGCATTCCACTCATCTTAAATCAGAAAGGCTCACCAGTCAGAAACAAGCCAAACATGAGCCAAGGACCTAAGTTAGTAAAAGTTTTAAGACAATTTAGATAACTCCTTGGATTGCTCATCCCTAGCACAATTAGTCTCTAAATATAAATATTTAACATATTAACATATTTAATAATTGTTTACTTGTCAAAAGATACTACTCTTAATCATTTAATATCAAAATATCATTATACCAAAAAAAAAGTCTCAGCCATTGGAATTTTGTCTAATGGATAATGATCCAAGAGGATCACTAGACTCGATGTGGGCTACTTTGGCCACCACGGAAAGGATTGCACAAGGTCCAGGAGCAAGATCCGCCAAATCAAAAGGCTAAATCACGCATCAAACTTTTGGAGGTCCTAACTTACCCATACAACATCTATTAGGCACTCTTTCTTCCAAATTAGGTAACTTTTGATCTATCGATATGGCACCACCTTGTAAAGCACAGCAAACTAAGTAATCAAGGTCAAATTCCATTGTTGGGCCTCAAAGCAAGTAGGTCAAATCAAAAATTTCCTTTCTGGGAAAGATTTTGATTGAGCATATCATCCAATCAAGATGAATTAGGAGAAATGGTTAAAAATAAAGCCAATTATAAGTTGAGTCCTACCTCTTGTAGGATTTTAGCATTTTTATTATTATTTTCACTTGTCATGTCCATTTTAAGAAAGTTGTACAAAGTTTTAATTAGAAAAGAAATCCATGGTTTTGTAATTCATTAATAAAAGAAAAGGAGACCTTGAATCTGTTTTTACAAATTTTTCTATTTCTAAATTCTCTTTTGAGATCCAAGTTAAGTAGTTGAAGGAATTTCTTCCTTATCCTTGATCGAATCAAATTGATATCAAAACTTTGATCCTCTATATGAATGAGGGCCTTACTTTATGGTCCAGAAGCATAAGCAAACAAGTAGATGAGAGAAAAGTTATCCACATTTGAAGTCCATCAAAGGACAAAAGCAAACAAGTAGATGAGAGAAAAGTTATCCACATTTGAAGTCCATCAACGGACAAAGCAAGTTCGGCTACTACTTTAACTTTGATGAATGATAAGATGGTGGGATGTCTCACACAAATGCAAAAGAAGATTGCCCAGCTTACTAAAATCATAACTTGATTGGTAATACCTTCAACCCAAGTACCATCAACTCCTTTAATGAAGCTATCTCTCATATCTGGAGATGAGAATATACTATCCTTACTTGATAGAATTCATCCACAATAAACAATCTAATCTAACATGGAGTAAATTCAAGAGCTCAATCTATCTATCAAATTGACCATGAGAAAAATTAATGAATTAAGTGGCAATACCTACAACAACAGTATTGTCTATCCATGACTACACCACTGAATTCCACAAACAAGCTAGCTTACTTGAGATCTCCATCAATAATAATGGAGTTTTCATTTAGTACGTCAGAGGTGTCTACGAGACTATTCGCAAGGAGCTGAAATCCTTCAAAGTTGAAGATGTTAGTGAAGCTAGCATGATGGTCATGAGAATCAAGAAGAGGAATCCAACCCAAATTATTTGATAGCATATCTCACTATGTAAATAAAGGCTTTGCAACTCAGTTATGTAATTTATTAATAAAAGAAAAGAGGACCTAAGCGCTACTTTAGTCATTTTCTCTATTTTGTAAATTCTATTTAGTTATTTGAGTTGAACAGGCTGAATAATTTCTTCCTTCTCCTCGATTAAATCATGTTGGTATTAGAACTTTAGTCCTCGACAACAATGAGGTCTTAGTTTAATCTAGATGTACAAGCTATACAAGCAAACAAGAGCCCATTTCACTATCTATGAGGCCCATTTCACTACCTATAAATACACTAATATCCAGAAGGTAGCTTTTATTTGACTCAAACATTCTAGCCATGCCCTTACTTGGTGGAACTCGTACATGATAAATGATGGCATCTCTAATTTGACGTAGAGTAAATTCAAGAGCCTAATCAAGAAGCAATTCTATGCAATCATTAAGTGGTGGTACCTACAACAGAAATATGATCAATCTGTCTAGGACTATAGTCCATGAGCAAGCTATCTCAATGGGGATCTCCATCGGCAATCTTGCAATCTTCGTAAAGTATGCTGCAGGTCTTTATGAAAGTATTCAGAAGAAACTGAAACTCTTCAAAGTTAGAAGACATCCATGAAGCTAGTGTGAAGGTCATGGAAACTGAGAAAAGGAATCCAACCTGAATTATGAGATGGTGAGCCTGACTAACATAAATAGAAATTTTATAAGTCAATTTTACAATTTATTAGTTAAAAAAAAAAAAAAAGAGGACCTAGACCCTACTTTCACTAATTTCTCTATTTTCTAAATTCTCTTTAGAGATTCAAATTAAATGGATCGAAGGAATTTTTTTCCTTCTCCCCGATCAAATCAGATAAAATGTCTATTAATTGTAGACAATAAATTTAGATCTAAGGGGTAAATGTAACTTTTCTCAACCAAGTTGAGAGTCCCCAATAATTTCTCTATGATTGCCCCCACCCCCTTCTCTAGGTCTTAATCTCTGATTACTCATGTCTCTCCCGCAATAACCATGATCTCACACCACCACTACTGCAGCTATATTTGCAGCTATATCTATCTTGTCCTCTTCCTAACCTTTTCTCTTATCCTACCATTGTCCCTTGCTTATCTTAATCTTAGTTTCTTCTTCCTTCCATGTCATTCTTCCCATCCCATGCACATGGCAATTCTAGTCAATATTGTTGCCTTAACTCTCCTATTCCCAAATCTAACACTAACACCCCCTTGTGAACTTCTCAATGTTGTGCATGTTAATTTGCAGCACCATTTTTTCTGAGGAGATAATTTGCAGCACCTTAACTATGGTTAGTTCCTGCTTGGTGCCCTGATCTACACGTGAATATTATAGCAATCATCAATTGTCCATCCCAATGGCTATTCATATTGCCTAACAAGTATGAATTTCTTTTTCTTCTTCTGCTCCTTCCTATTATCATGTTACTTCCTTTCTTTTGCATCCATGTCAATCAGTTCTCCATAGGATAAGCATTCATCTGGACCACATGGTCGGCATTGACTTGTATCAAATCTTAAAATTACATAAGCTGCTCTCAGGTTTCTGAAAATCCAGCAAGCCAATCTTTATCTTCCAAAACTTCAAATATAAATTTGAACAGGCCCTTCTTTGCTCATTATAAATACCTGCTCAAGTTCAGTTTGTGCATAATCCCAGTCTAAGATATAAGACCTTGATCTACTTCCCTGCTTTTTGGATTTCTTTTTTTTTTTTTCTTTTTTGGTACAATACTGCTTCTTCGATTTCAAGGTTGCCTACGTTTGTCAAGAACTGGTTAGAATAATCAAAATGATCTGTAGGGAGTTGAAATCGGTTTTTGGATTGGCTCAACTCGGCCAACAAAAACAAATGAAGGACAAAAAAAAGCAATGAAGGCATGCCATCCTCTCTGTCCTTCAATCATTTCCTCAACTTTACGCCCATATCCATAGCAAAATAAACGCTTGCAGTCGTTCTAGCTAAGAAAATAGCTTGCCAGATCAGTTAACCTTAATAGAGAAGCATCACAATAACAAACCTCCTGAAATCCGCTGCTGGAGATCCAGCAACAGCTTAAGGTTGTCTTCAGCAACAAGCAAATGCTGAACCAATAACTCTTTATTCTCTCGCCCGCTACTTCCAGCACTAAATGAAACTGTAAACAACATCATCAATAGAAGCCCTTCAAATGAGGCTAATCAAAATAGGGAATGTCATCACTAATTTCAATCCGAACAAAACTACAGTGAAATTCCCCCATAAAATCTTTAAAAGAAAAGAAACACTAACCCTTGCCTCGAAGCCTGGGGTTAGCCCCCATGGATGGGGGCCGCCTGGAGAAAGTAGAAGGGAATGGAGAGGCGGCCGGTGCTCTCAGTCCCGGGGGAGAAGGTGGGAGATTGGAGAAGGAAGAGGAGGGCGGGGATTTATAGGAAGAGAAATCGAGAGAGGAGAGGACTGGGAGCCTCAAGTTGGACAAGAAGAAGGCTGGACAAGAGAGGGAGGGAAGATGGGTTGCTCTAAACATGGCCTCGCGATAGCTATTGCGACCAGATCTCTATGTTTCGGAAGAGAAAAGTCCGGAGCCGGAAACCCCTCAAAGCGAATTCTAAGCGAGACGAAACAAATTAGAGGATGGCGTTGGAAACGGTTTACCTGCGAGAAGAGAGATAGCCCTCCGATGTTTCGTTGGCCCACTATTAAATAAAATATCAAGGAAGAAATTAAATTTAATCTAACATCTAATATAATATAATATAATATAATATAATTAAAAGATTTTAAGACTTTCTTTCTCTCATGCATACGTAAATTGATAGGATTTTTTAATTTTAGAGATTCTTTTAAATTTATTAGATTTCTTAATTTAAAAAATTTAATTATTAAAAGAAACTTATGGTATCAGTGAATAATTTATTTTCTTAGTTATCAATTACTTATATTAAGGATTTTTTTATATAATTATATTAAATTTCTTTTAAATATTTTCTATAGATATGTACTAATTTTTTAATGATGAATAATATTATTAATTTCTTTTCTTTAGAGACTTTAGAGACTTATTCCATTCAAGTGGTTATTAGGAGGTCCAGCCCCCTCAAATCAATTATTTAGAGGCATGATCCGCTCAAAGCAATTATAATTATAACAAACTCCCTATTTTATCAATCATTGCGATTAGAATTGGTATAAGCTCGTGTTGACATTCTGGTGCCCATCTATCCTCCCCCTTATTTTTGTTCTATTTTCTTTCATCTACAAAACCCTATTATTGAAAAAAAAAAAATTGTATCATAACCTTGATTCTTGTCGCCACCCCAAAACTAATCTAGTTCTTGTGTCAAAAAATAAAAAAATAAAAAAAAATCCTTCAGCCTTATTTTTTTTTTGTTTTTACCCACCTGCAAAAGCAAACCTAATGGAAAAAAAAAAAAAGAAAAAAAAGAAAGAGAAAGAGAGTGAAAAAAAAAAGAGAGAAATTTTTCCTTACTTTCGAAGGAGGTTTTTTTTATTATCAAAACCTATACAGATATAGCCAAGGGAACCCACCTACAATAGTGGGAGAAGTATGTGGAAAGCGATATTAAAAGTTTAAAAGAGATGACCAAGACATCTATATTGAAATTACGAGAAGCTACTGATCGAAATACTCGCAATGTGGCTAAAGTCAGGAACGCATTATTTGATTTGAAGAATAAAAATTTGGTGAGTCCTTAAGTAACAGTCATCAGACTCGATAACAAGAATTTGATCACTATATAGAAATGGAAGGGGCAATTCAATCTCAAACTATATGTTTTGAATTTTCTCGTTTTGATGGAGAATATCTTGATGGCCAGATTTATCAAGTGAAATAGTTCTTTAAGTTTAACCTTACTCTAGAGGCGCTCAGAAAGATACTATAGCCTCTTTTCATTTTAAGAAAGAGACACTGCAATAGTATCAGTAGATCGAGAAAAGTCGAAGTATGATAACATCGAAGGATTTTGTGGAAGGCCTTTGCACTCGTTTTAGCCCAAACATCTATAAGGGCTTTACTGGAGAACTTACCAAATCACGCTAGACTTCTATGGTACATGAGTATCAATCTTATTTTGAACAACTTGCTAACCATAATATAGGATTGATCGAGGAATTTTTCATAAGCTGCTTTTTGAATAGACTTAAAGAAGAAAAAAAGTATTATGTTTGTATGTTCCGGCTAACCACTACAACTGAAGCCATTGATTAGTTAGGCTCAAGGAGAAATAACTACTTGCTCTACGCAAGCTCAAAGTGAGCCATCCTATAGCAACCACTCTAATTCCTATTAAAAATTTTACATCTCTTCCTACTCCAATCAAAAAAGATTAACATTAGCAAAAGTAAAATAAAGAAAGAAAAAAGAGTTGTGCTTCAATTGTAATGAAAAATTTAAACTAGGCCACCGTTGCAAAACCAAGTAATTATTTCTCATTGATGATGACTGGATTGATGATATACCTAAAATAATCAAACAAAAACTATAAGAAGTAGTTGGACAATTTACTCCTAGAAATTTTCATGCATGCTATTACAAGTAACTCGTCTCCTCAAATAATGAGAGTAAAGGCAAAATTAAAGAAGCAATCCGTTACTATTCTCATTAACTCAGATAGCACTCACAATTTTATTCATCCAAAGCTAGTCAAGCAGCTTAATATTCGATTGTCAAATAACAAGTTTATGGATGTCATAGTGGCAGATGATGTATGCATACAAATCCAAGGTATATGTGATAATCTCCCTATATTTATACAAGATTTCAAATTCATATTGGATTTCTATATATTACCTCTTAAAGAGTGTGATGTAGTTCTTGGGGCACATTAGCCTCATAACCTATAACGAATTTTCTGGGATTTATCTAAGCTTCTCATGCAATTTAAGCTTCAAAGGCAAAATATATACCGGAAGGATTTAGAAATCTATCCATGAAGACTTTTAGTAGTCACTCCATGGAAAAGATGGAGGCTAAAAGAGACTCTACAATATACTTGTATTCAATAAAGAAAAATGAGTTAGCTTTTCATGGATCAGGCTATCAGCATCAGTTGAATAGTTCTTCTATCATATTATCTGGATACTCTACACATATCTCTTCATTAAAATCGAAAACAAGCTCAAAGCTTAGCATTGTTAATGTTGGTGTTAATAAAGCAACTAAATTTCTATCTTGTGCTGATGATTGGACTAGATCAAATTAGGCTAAAATAGTTGGATTATCTGAGAAGCATTTACAAGTTAATTTTGTAGACAAACATGTTATCATACCTTAGCATCTTCGAGTTCCAAAGATTGAATATAAGTAGTTGATTCTTTTACAGTTTTGAAGCTAAATTTTATTCTACCAATAGCTTTTTATTTGCTTTATAACCTTAATTTTAAAGGGGTGGAATGATAGGATTCCCTAATTTTGGAGATCCTTTCAAATCTATAAGATTATTTTGATTTGAAGGATCTAATTATTAAGGAAACTTTTAATCTCAATCAATGATATGTTTTCTTAGTTATGAATTAGTTACATTAAGAGATTTCCTTTATATAATTAAATCAGGCTTTCCTTGAATAATTAGGTTTCCTATAAATATGTAGTAGCCCTTCGGACTTTTCAATGGTGAATAATATTATTAGTTTCTTTTTTTTAAGAGATTCAACCCCCTCGAATTGGTTATCAGAAGGTTTAACCCCTCGAAAGTGGTTATCTGGAGGTGTGATCCCCTCTCAAAGTAGTTATTAGGAGGTTTAACTCCCTTATTATTACGAGGGTTATCTGAAGGTGTAATCACCTCATTCATTGTAATCAGGATTTGCAACATAAATCTGCATTAAATAATCTTTAATGTGAAGTGTTTTTCTTCATCTAAAATCCTTTATTTTCTACAAACTATTTAATTAACTCATTTGGTATAGTGGTATCATAGTAATTTCATATATGATTGATTGTGGTTTGATTCTTCAAATGTGAATAATTTACAATTGCCATTAATTATTTTTTTTTATCTTTTTCCAATGGGCAAGGAGTTTGGGGTAGATCCTTAATTTTTTTCTTTTTTTTAATTTTTTTCAATAGATAAGAAGGCAAGGATAGATCCTTAAAATTATTTTTAATTTTTTTTTTCCATATCCTTTTTCTTTTTTCAATGGATAAGGAGGCAAGAGTAGATCCTTAAAACTGAAAAAGAATAATTTTTTTTAATCTTTTTATAGTAGGTAAGGAGGAAAGAATAGATGCTTAAAATTATTTTTCATTTTTTTTCTTTTTTTTTTTTTCCCATAAAGAAGGAAGTAAGGATAGACCTTTAAAATCATTTTTTTATTTTTTTATCTTTTTTCAATGGGGAAGGCGTTTTATGCATGACTTCAATTTTACATCAAGCTATTAATTTTTTCTATTTTTCTTATTAAAAATAATTTAATCTAATACATATATTTTATTTAGCTTATCTTTACTTTATAATTAAAAAAAAATTTTAAAATTTAAATTTAATAACATAAAATTTAAAATATATATATTTATATTTTTATTTATCTTATTAATACCCGTGCATACGGACATATACCTGTTGGGTGTGTCGTTAATTTTTGAATAGTATTGATTGCTAAACGTATTATTACCTTATGTTACTGCACTAATTTGGAATAGAGAGAGAAATAATCATGAAAAGTCTTACATACGAATCTATTATCTATGGTAAAATGGACCTTTCATTTTCCATCTGCCAGTACTATCATATTAGTAACTTTTAATGTAAAAAAAAAAAAAAAGTATGGTAGACACGTTATTCTTCTTCGTGTGGTACCTCAGAAGTTGGATTTTTCATCTCCCATCTCAAATCCTCTCTCTCTCTCTCTCTCTCTCTCCATCTTCTTGAAAGCCCCAATTCCCATCAACCGTTCGTACACATCTTTTCTTAAACCCCCTCTCGCATCTTCCTGAAATCCGAAATCCCATCGGTCATTCGCTTCTATCATTTCTCTAACCCTCTTTCCTTATCTACCCAAAGCCCTAAATTCCCTCCGTCATTCGTCTGCAATCGACTGCATCTTGAAGCATTCTTCAATCTGAGTGAGATCACCTAGGACGGATCTTGCTGCCATTGATTTCAGTACATCAGGTATTAGGTTTTATCTGAAAAGAAAAGAAAAAAAATTATTGCGAATATAGGTATTAGGTTTTATCTTAAAATAAAAAAATTATTGCGAATCCAAATCACAACGGCAAATAAAATAGGGAATTAGAGATAACTATGACCACTTCAAATAGATCACGCCTTCAGATAACTACTTCGAAGGAATTGAATCTCCAAATTGAAGAAACTAAATATATTATTTCACTATAAAAAAGTCAAAGAGGGTTGATACATATTTCTAGGTTCGAAACCCTAATTTTCAAAAAAAGTCTAATATAATTATGAATAACTAATAACTAGGTCTTTCAAATCAAGGAAATCTTATAGATTCGAAAGAATATCCAAAATTAAGAAATCCTAACATTCTACCTTGCTTAAAGTCAACCTTGTCCTAAGATTAGAAATCAAAAGAACTTCTTATGCTACTTGTAGAAGTACTCTAATGTGGCCTCTTCCACTGTTTATATTTGCAACCCAATTAAAATGGAACCTTGGTCTGTATATGTCCACTGAGGCCTAGCCTGAACAATAAATCCAAAGTTTGTAGGGTCACCATTAAATGATGCTGCAGCTTTTGCGAACCAGGATAAGAAGTAAATCAATTTGTTGCTTGCATTAAACAAGAAGTATCATTCAAAATTATAGTACTAGCACCATCATGCATCAAAGAATCTTGTAATAACAGATAATTGCTTTGTAGCATATTAGTTTGTCAAACTCCTTGAGATAGCTATTTGAGAAGAGACTACTGCACTAATAGTTGCTTGTAAAGGATGAATTTTGTATCAGGAAAAGAAATAGAAGCTTGATATGTGTTGCTAAAGTATTGTTGGTTTTTTTAAATGCATCATTAACTCCTTTAGTTTGCATGCTTGAATAATGAAGTCTTGATCATCTAATGCAAGAATGTTATGGTGTCATCCCATTCACTAGGTGATTCAAATTCCATATGGTCACACTAATAGGAGATGGAACAAATGTTACATGGGGGTTTCAGACCAACATTAGAAATTATATGTGTCTCCTTAGGTTTAGGTTTAGAGATAACTTACTTTGCTATACTAGAATAGCCATCTTCTTACTTACATACAAGTAGTTGCTCTTCTTTAAGCCTAGCCAACCCAATAGCTTCGGTCATAATGATTGGTTGGAATATACAAACTGCATGCTCCTCTTCTTTAAGTCTATCAACAAAGCAGCATACAAAAATTTTTTCAATTAACCCTATAGTACGATTAGCAAGTTATTCAAATTAGGATTGATACTCATGTATTGTAGAGATTTGGCATAACTTGGCAAGTTCTCCATCAGAATAGAAAACTTCATGGCATGAGGTTCTAGATTGTATTATTCATCCTATTTTTATATAGTAATTAAATCCTTATTATCAAGTCTGGTGGCTATTACTTGAAGATTCACTAAAATTTTCTTTTATCATGCCAATAATCATCTTTCTCAAATCAACCAAAGCATCTCTTATTTTAGCTATATTACAAGTATTTCGATCAGTTACTTCCTATAACTCTGCTACATATGCCTCTATCATCTCTTTCAGATATTTCATGTTACCTTTCATACATTTTTTTCATTATTGTAGATTAATTTTTCCAACTATAGTTTTTTAGGTCTTATCATCTTCTCTCTTTTTTCTCTCCCTTTCTCCTTTTTTTTTTCACTAAATTTTATTTTGTTTGCTGAGTAAAAACAAAAAATAAGGCTGAGGATTTTTTTTTTTTTCATGCCTTTTTTTTATATAACTAGAGTTTGAAATTAAGGAAACAAAATTTAGAAAAGATTTAAGAATAGATGAATACCGAGGTGTCAGCTAAATGAATAAGAGGACGTTGGCTTAAGCTCTGATACCAACTGTTGCAAACCCGAATCGTAACAACAAATAAAATAGAAAATTTGAGATAACTGTAACCATTTCAAGGGATCACACCTTTAGATAACTAATTTGAGGTGGTTCAACCTGTGATAGCCACTTTGAGGAGGTTGAGCCTCCAAATAGAACCAACAAGAATATTATTTCACTATAAAAAAGCTAGAAGGGCTATTACATATTTATAGGCTTAAAATCCTAAAGAAAGCCTTAACACAATTATTGAAAGAAATTCTTTAATGCTAACTAATTCATAACTAAAGAAATATATCAATGATTGAGATTAAAAATTCCTTTAATAACTAAATCTCCTATAGATTGTTAAGATTGTGAAGCAATTCATTTCCTTAGGTGCACGAATTGAAAGGGAACCCGCCTTTTCCTCTCCTTCATTTGCCAGCTTTAGTTTCAGTTTGAGGCTTTGAGACCAAAAGAGAGGGCTTTAGTTGATGGATTCTCCATCAGTAAGATATCCATTCTCTTCATTCCAATTCTTTTTTGATGATTTTTTTTTTTTTCATTCTATATTTATCTTTTCTTCTTTTTTTTTTTTTAGTTCTTTGAATTTCTGATGATTGTATTACATGTTAAGGGGACGATCCATGAATATAAAGATTCATCATATCCTCTGATTCTAACAACGAGAAGCCTCCATCTCCATCCCATGGTTTTAAAAAGAAACAATCGTTTAGAAGGAATCGATACATACCATTCCTTCACTGATCTCTTCATTGTAGTTATATTACTACAAAAATATTTTGTAACAAAGAATCTCATAATAGCTATTATGATTCTTTTATCTAGAGGTGTTTCTCTATCAAGAAATTGTTTTCCTTTCCTCCCACCCCCCTTCCTCCTTTTTTTTTTTTTGACTTTCTCCTTCTCGTAGAATAGGGAGGGGTTTGGTTGCTGCCAATGAAGGACTTTTTTTTTTTTAAATTCTTTGAAAGAAAAAAATATGCGTCATCTATCCTTGATCAAATTTAGATATAAGATGTCAACGCGTTGGGCTAGCGGTAGTGATAATAATTAAGTAATTTTATAAATAAAAATCTTTACACTGTATTCCTATTGCCCCTCTCATGCCATTTTTTTTTTTTTTTTTCCTTCTTCGCAAAATAATAGGAAGGTTACAAGATCCTTTTTTAGTCTACTTTAATCTAAAATTTAAAATTAATTATTTTTTAAATTTAACAATATATTTTTTAATCATATATATTTTGTATTTATCTTTTTTATTTTTACAGTAATGAAGATATAACACTTTTTAAAATTTAAAATTAAGATAATAATTTTTAAATTTAAATTTAATTACATAAAATTGAAAAATAAGTCTATATTTTATTATCGTATTTAAGAAAAATATATTATAAAACATATCAAACGTGTAAGCACCAATGCAACTGCCTATTTTATCTTTTTCTCATTATATTTTCTTCTTTGCCTATTCAAACTTTCTTCTTTAGTCTAAATTAGTGATATAACTTATTTTCTCCATCCCTATCACACATGGTTTGTTTATATATAATATTATATATCTACAAATGATGAACAAAATGTACACCTTTTTCATGTATAATTTAATACTATAAAAATTATATTATATTATATAATAATTATAATATAATACTATATCATATAATATTAATTAATATAATATAATTATGAGGGAAAAATTTTGTGAAAAAATTTAAAGATAGGAATTAATTTTAATATTTTTTAAAGATAATCCATGCAATGCATGGGTATGCGATTAGTATAATATAGTAAAGCTGAGATTTGTCAGCCTTTTTCTCTCCTTACACTACGTGTATATTTGCATTAAATGAGGTTTAATATAAAAAAAAAAATTTCACTGAAATTCTTTCCTTTCCAAAAGCTTTTTAATCAATGCATTTGGTGTGGTGGTATTACAGTGTTAATTTTTTACATTGACTAGGTTCCACTCCTATAATTCCTTTGTATTCATTGAGGGTTTTTTCCGGCAAGAAAAAAAGCTTTTTTTTTTTTTTTGTAACCATGCATGACTTTTTTTATGTAGGTTTTTTTTTCCGTGAAAAGGAAGCCTTTTTTTTTTCTTTTTTCTTTTTTTTAGTAAAGAAAGCCAATTTTTTCTTTTTCTTATCCCTGTTTTTTTAACATCAAGCTATTAACTTTTTTTTTTTGGGTTGTCCATGAATTCCATTTTTTTTCCAAGTTAAGCATCACTTTCTTTTTTTCATAGAGGTTTTTTTTTTTTTTTTCCCATTAGAAAGAAAGCCTTTTTTTTTTTTTTTTTCTTTTCTTTCTTTCTGACATTAAACTGTTAACTCATGTTTGCTTCTTTTCCCTTTGTTTTTTTTAGTGGAGGTTTTTCTTTAATTGGAAAGGAAGCCATCTCTTTTTTTTTTTTAATTTTTTTGGTGGGAAAAGGATCTTAAGTTAT
Organism: Metroxylon sagu; assembly: GCA_017589505.3. Lineage (NCBI taxonomy): Eukaryota > Viridiplantae > Streptophyta > Magnoliopsida > Arecales > Arecaceae > Metroxylon > Metroxylon sagu. Next base: position 1,972,409 of record JACVBY030000629.1, read on the forward strand.
TAACATAGTAGAGGTTTTTTTAGTAGGAAAAGAAGCTAACTCTTTTTTTTTGTTCTTTTATTTTAATAACAAAAGAATTGGAATCAAGATTTTTTTTTCCATTTAATAAAAAAGAAATAGTAGGTCCTTAGAAAAATACAAATATGATTTTACTATTGTGTATTTGAGACCATTATGAACTTAAATAGGAATAATATAAAAATTTCATATAAACTTAAAAATAGTTTACTCTAATACATTTTTCATTTATCTTCTCTTTAATTTTGAATTTAAGATAGTAATTTTAAATTTTAAATTTATAATATAAAGTTAAAAAATTATATAAATTTATAGTTTTATTTATCTTGTTAATAATAACAATGCCCGTGCATCGCACAAGCATAGACCATGACAAATTAAATAGTAAATTAAAATAGTATATAATGGCAATTTTTTCTCAACTAAAATGACATTTCTTTTCAAAACTTTCTTATAGTTTAAATTAATGTAATAGTATTATTGTAAGCTTCCATGATTCGACTCCCTAAATTTGCACTTTGGCTCTCTTTTTTTTTATTTTTCTTTTGTTTTGTTTTCATTTTATACTTTTTTTTCCCATTTATTTGCTTTCATTTTATAACAAAGGTTTGGCTCCTTTTTTTCTTTCTTTTTTTTTTTTTGCTCCCATTTTTTGTTTCTTTTTCTCACTTTCATTTTATACCCAACGTTTGTTTTTTTTTTCTTTTTTAACTTTTTTTTACTTTCATTTCATAACAAACATTTAGATCTTTTTTCTTTTCATTCTTTCTCTTCATTTTCTAACTTTTCCTTATTTTTCTTTTATTTTATAATGAGTGATAATTTTTCTTTTTAATTTATAATGAGTGATATTTTTTTTTTTAAATTTCAACACATGTTTGGGCTTTTTTTATTTTTTCTCTTCATTTTATAACTTTTCATTTTTTTCACTTTATAGTGAGTTAATTTTTTTCTTTTTTATTTCAACTCACATTTAAATCTTTTTTTCCTTTTTTTTCATTTTTTGCTTTCATTTTATAATGAATGTATGGCTTTCTTTTTCTTTTTTTCATTTTTTGTGTACATTTTATTTTTATATCAACTCATGTTTAGCTTTTTTTTTCCCTTTCTTTTCCTTTTATGTTATAAAAAGCAGATCCCTATAATTAAAATTTTTCTCCCACTTGATAAGTAAGAAAGCTAGGCCTATGCTTCTATATATATTTTATATATTTATATATTATTAAATATATATATATATATATATATTTAATATTTAAATATTTAATTATATTTAGTAATTTAAAAATAAAAATAATAGTATAAAAATATGATAAATAAATAATAGATAATGAAATAGTTCGAAAATCATTTCTTTTTCTTTTATACATTGTAAAATCAAAATATTAGCTAAGAATAGTAGCAATTTTTATAATAATCACACCTTTATCACAAAGAATTTTATTTCATTTTGATTATTTTTTTATTCTTTTTTAAGAAACTTAAAAATATTTCATCTATTTTTAATCTATAGTTTCAAATCAATTTAATTTTTTCTAAAATTTAAAAATATAAACCTAGTGTGTGTGTGTATATATATATATATATATATATATTCTGTTTATCTTATCCTTAATTGTATAATTTTATTTAATAATATAAATTAAAAATATATATATATTTTTATTTTTTATTTTTTATTAATCCAAACATTGCTTGCGCATCGCACGAGCATATACCTAAAGGCATATTTAATGTCTTTAATTTTGTTTATCGTTCATTTCAACTTCGTTTCCTTTTTTTTTTTTTTTTTATAGCAAAGGCAAGAGGGTTTTCCCTTTCACTGCCACATGTTAATCCATATTTAATGCCTTTAATTTCGCTTTCGTTCAATTCAGCTTTGCTATTTTTTTTTTTTTTCCCTCCACAAGTCAAGCCAAGCCAGTAGAGGAGATTATATATCTGTCAACCTAAAAGGGTTTTTCTTTAACAGCATTAACTTTGCAAGCTGCCATTTCTGAAAAAATTGCCTCAATCTCTATCCTAAACCGATCAAACCATTCCAAAAGAAAGAAAGAATTCTAACAAAAATCCCTATCGCAGAGATCAAAACCCCAAGCCCATCTCTCGACTCCTTTTTCTCTCATGAGATTCTTGCCCTTCCCTCCACCCTAGGGTTTGATGCCTTCCAAGCCCTTGATGTCCTGTAGATGCCCTTCTCCCTCCACTCTCTCTCTCTCTCTCCTAATTGCTATTAGAGCCACCGCTTTATGTTGCCTCTGTGCTCTTTAAGTCTTCCATTTGGTCCCTGGCAAGGTCTTATATTTAATAACTTTTAAATTTTATTCTTTAATAAGTTATATATTTTTTTGGTCTTTTTATGTATTGTTTATATTTTATAAAAAATATATCTTTTGGACTTCAAATTTTTTATCTATATTTTTTAAACTTTAAATTTTTTTATCTATAATCTAATATAATATAGTAAAGGCAAGAACGTTTGCTCTTTCATGAAAAATAATGCCTTTTAATTTTGTTCCTCACTTTCGTTCATTTCAACTTCTATTTTTCTATCACATGTCCACTTATTTTTAATAACTCTTAAATTTTATTTTTGAATAAGTTATATATTTCTTGTGGGCTTTTCTTTAGTCATGGTGGCTTTTTAAATTATTCATGTATTTCTTTTAAAAAAACATAATTTTAGTATGAATAATTATAATTTATAAAATTATATATTTTATCTTTTTAATAAAATAATAGATTAATTTATAAAATTTATCTATAAATAATGTCTCTAAGATTTAAAATTTAAATTAAAGTGGCATTGTGCATCGCATGGGCACATACCTAGTTCTATTTAAAAATAAAATATTAATGATTTATATCAACTTCAAAAGTATGACAAAAATAAGACAAGAAGATAATTATGAGAATAGATCAACAACATGCATTAAACAAACAAAATTAAGTAATAAAAAGTTGAGAAAAGAATACAACAAATTATAAGCTGAAAATGAAGGCCATGTTAGGCATCATCGTCATTTTTTTAAAAAAAGAGAAACAATAACAAAAAATGATTTTTATATTTTGAGATTTCTGGTGACAAGAAAAGAGTGCATGTTAGGTAATAACTCTTTTTAAATAATAAAAAAAAAATGCACTTTAATAAAGCCTTACCAATTATTTTCGTTTTCCATCCATGATCCCCTCCCCTTTCCTTCCTATCCGCATGTTGAATTTGATGTTGAGGCCAAATAGGAGGAGAAGGGGATTGAGAAAAATCTTACCTCATGTCAATGTGTCAGATTAAAAACAAAAGTACATGAGAAAGCCAGACAGGAGAGGAGGTAATTAGGGCATGAAAATTGTTTTTAAAAAAATAGATGTGAGTGTTTCTCAAATCCATTTTTTTCAAAAAAATGGCATTAAATTTTAAAAAAAATGGAAACGAGATGGCAAACAACAATTTCTGCATCAATTTTTGTGTTTCTATTTCAAAAGGAAAAATAGAAAAAAGCATCAAATGGGGCCTAAAGTTGCTCATTTAGAAATATGTTAAGGAAAAATATAAGAACAAGTAGAAAACCAAATTTAGAAATAAAATAAATTCTTAATCAATGCAAACGATAAAGATTCAAATACAAGTAGATTTTACTAGCTCATCAATTTCGAAAACTTTGAGACCATGCTAGTTACCTTGAAAGGCAAACAATTTGTTGTGTTTAAAGTGCAAAAAGAAAAAGTAAATGTCATAGATTTGTGCTATATGTATGTATGCATGTGCTTGTGTATATGTGAAGCATGCTTCTTATTAGATCTATGCGCCATGAGATTGTATATGAGAGCCTTCCCTGAGGTGAGAAATCAATGTCATAGATTTGTGCTATATGAGATTAGGAGAAAAAATAGCCTGACTATGAGATTTGTGCTATATGATAGCCGGTAGTGGTAAAGAGTTTAAGGCAAAAAAATAAAAGCCTATTTCTGTCAGTGTTTAGCCATGATAACATCGTGATCTTTCTTGGGTTATTTGGCTTTTATGACCTGCTGGGTGGCTAAACTCAGGTAGGATTGCAACCGAACCCTTGCTAGGCCTAGGGTTTAATTGTGGCCAAGGCATGGCTGAGCTTCGACGGCACCTTGGCTGGCCAGAGGATCGACAAGGCTTGGTCCATGGTCTCAGGATCAGGTCCTAAGGAGAAGGGGAAGAAGATATTTCTTCTCTATTGGTGATCCTGGTTCACTTGGTGAACCAAGCCAATTAGGTCATTATTCCAAGAAGATATTTCTTTTCTGTTGGTGATCCTAGTTCACCTGGTGAATCAGGCTGATTAGGCCATTATTCCTTGGGTTCAAGCCTATTTTCTATTGATTCAAACTAGTTCAACTGAAAGAGTTATGCCCTAAAAGCCAATCATAATCTGTATTGCAATAGGGTCTCTTTTGTTCTTCCAAATCATGTATATGACATTTTGGTTATAAATAAAAGACATTATGTTTCATCATTTGCTGCTTCTTATAATTATGATGAACCCCATAAATTAGGGCAATAGTTTTAGGGCTATGATAAGATCATACCAGTGAAACTTAAAACCCTAAAACCCTAATCTAAAATATTCTCAATCGTTGGTACATTGAGTCGGGGATCAATGTTACCAGAAAGACTGGCATATCTTATGTATGCTCGATGCAGAGGGTGATTGATCTCACAATCACTTGTGTGAAACACTAATACAAAGATGTGGATGCTCATTAGAGGAATGAGTTCACTGAATTGACCTACCAAGAGAACATCTTATGGAAGCTTACTTATTTGTCAAAAGATGATTCTCTAAGTGGGAGTTGTGCATAGTATCTTATGCACAACTTAGATCTGAGATCACCATAGTATCTTATGCACATGAATCCATGTTTTGGTTTACACTCATTCACGATATTAAGTTGTGTACGAGGTATTCTGGATATAGTGGATTGTGTAAGAAGATTGTGAGTAGATCAACAAGGAATCAATCACTTCTAGTAAGAGAAGACCATATCCTATTTGCTCTAATCTTATGATGATTCAGGCAGTCTTTGATCAAAGAATAATGAAAAATTAGAAAGAGTTTCTAATGTTTTATTAATTGAATTATCATTAGAAGATTAAGAGAGACATGAATAAGTAATTGAGTTTGACATTGATCCATACTCATACTTATTCGGGATGCAGTATGATTAAAGGATTGAATTGCATGGTAACTTGCCACTGAAGGGTATATTTGGTATATCCATCAAATTTCATATCTTTCGGGTAGACATGATACGTTGCTAGACATCAATCTTGTCTTGTAGGTTTGATTGAATTAAAGAGTTTAATTTGATCAACAATTAGAAAGGGTTCTAATTGTCAAGTTCGGGATCGCACTGATTGGACTTATAAGGATTAAAAATGTTCTAATTATGATAGGTCAACTTGCACACACACCTACTACTTGCTAGGTGTGGAACCCAATGGGTCACACACAAAAAGAACTGATCAAGGGTCTAATTAGATTAGATCATGTTTGCAGGATAGACATGCTAGCACGTGTTGCAAACCCTAGCTCTTGATTCGAATCTGATTCTTGTATTAGGTTAATCTAATATGATTAGATCATAACCTAATATGGGTTGGCCAAGGGTTGGAACCCAATTGGCTTTATCTGGACCATTGAATGGCTCCTTGAATGAAGGACCTGGACCATTGGTTGTCGCCTGAATTTGGACCATTAGTTGGTGCTTGAATCTGGACCATGGATGATGGCGCCTTGCTTTTGGACCATTGGATGGTGTCTTAATTTGGACCATTGGATTATCATGAAATAAGTGGGGTGAGGTTATCAGCGTGAGAAGGTTGATAGCGCGCGTATCGGATAAGTTTTTGAGCGGATACGTTTTTCCACTCTCTTAGATGTGCCCCTCTCCTTAGCGCCTCATCATGATGAGGCGCTACCCTTAGGACATGCCCCATCATGATAGGGCGTGTGGATGGGATGCATCCCTTGGTGATGCATTCCTTCGCCTCTTATAAATAGGAGTGCATCCCGGGGTTCATAGATATTGAATCCATTCGAAGAGAAATCAATTCTCTCTTTCTTATTTTATTTCTCTTATATGTCTTATCCTAAACCAAGACAAGGAGGTCACAAGAGGTTGTCTTATCCTAAACTAAGACAATGAGGTCTTCTTCAAGACAAGACCTAAACCAGGATAAGGAGGTCTTCTTTAGGACAAGAGGCTTTGAAGGGTTTTTTGTAAGAGAAAGAAAATTAGAAGGAAAAGAAAGTAAGCCAATCAAATCCTTTGGAAGGATTAAGCGTCAACGATCAAAGTTTTGAAGGAGTTAGAGTCTTGAACCCAGTTCCTGTGTGGATCAACGTTAGAGGGTGAACACTTGGGTACCTTGTGGATATTCCAACATATTGGATTTAGCGTTACAGGTATTCTTCTTATCCTATATTTACTATTTATTCATTTGATTGTTACAATTAAAGAGATTTTGGCTATTAAGGGTTTCATGTAAATAGATCTTATTAAGAAATTTATAAAATTTATGCGCTTCCACTGCACCCTTAGGCATGCACAAGAAACCCAACATCATCAACTCCCTTAAGTCCTGATCTAAGCTTATTTATACCCAATTTTGAACCCAACTAGCATGGCTTTAATTGATCCTAACCTAATCACTTTGAACCAAGTTTGGGTTTCAGGATTAGAAATGAAACCAAATTAGTATGAAGTTGAATCCTTTCTGCATTATTTTAAGTTAATGCAAGTTAAAGGTAATTTAAGTCTTTGGTATTGAATTAAGCTGGTTCAATTTAATTAGGCTAATACCAATTCAATTTGATTTGATCAGACCCTGATTTAGCTAGCTGATGGACTAGGTTAGTTAGGCTATATCTAATTTAGTCCAACCAAGTCCAAGTTGGGTTTAGGTTAGATGAGTTATTTGGGAATTTAATATTAGCTGTCATGATTGCAAATGTAAATAATAATAATAAAATTATTGTGATGTAGGTGATCAACAGCCAAGTTAATTGAATCTAATCTATGAATTAGTGAAAAAGATAAGTAGGCTAATTATAAATGAGCAATTTATTTCATTACTTGATTTTAAATTTATTATAATTTTTGATTAATTTTTGATATCTAAATATGCATGGTTAATAGAAATGTGAATTATTATTACCCTGTTATCATTCTGCATAATTAGATTTTATTGCTTTATTATCCATAGTAGAATATTAAAATTTTAATGCCTTCTTTTATTATTTAATTCGTGCATAATTAGTTATTACATAAAATCACTAAATCAAATAAGTAGAATATAAAAGTTTAAATTTCTATTATTTTGAAACCAATAATAATAACAATAACAATATAAAAATAAATAATAATAATAATAATAATGACATATATATATACACACACATAACATTATCTAAGAAACTACAAAATTAATTAAACAATGGATTAATGGTATATAAATGAATTCATAATGATAAAAAATATGTCACTCTCAGTCCATTATGACATGACTTGATGACTATTATCGAGACCTACCTCTATAGGGGATATATGTGGAGAATATACCTCATCCATAGAATTAATATCTCTATCATCAGAATATATGTGATCGGAGTTCGTAACTGTGGCGTATTCGTAATAAGATAATATGTAAACTTAAAATAATAATTAAAGATGATGATAACCATGACGATATATAAATTTTAACATATGAAGACATATATACCTTGATAATATGAGAGTCTGAAATAAAGATAGCATATTATAGATACTAGCTTATATATACTTTAGAAATCATAAGTTTCTAAGTTTATAGTTAAGGTATGCTTGCTCTTGAAAGATTTAAAAATATTAATATCTTGAATAATAAGTTTATAATTAGTTTTATCTACTGAGTGTGAACTTATTAAATTATCTTGATTATTTTTTAGATCCCAAAAAATGAAGAGGGACCTGCATAGAAAGCAGTACCTGATAGCTTGTCCTAGTTATCTTGAAAGTTATTTAGACTTGATAATTGTTAGAACAATTATTTTTTTATGCTATTCAAGTTGTAATAAAAATTTTATTTTATTCTTTATAAATGTAAGTTCATAATCGCTTAAATGAATGATAACTTCTGTTATTGGACGCCTTGCATGTCTAACGTGTGGCAGATTGTTACATCCTAAATTCATACTAAAATCTGGGGTGTGACAGCATCTCCCTACCCAAGGCTACATCCGAAGCATTGTCTCAACTTCCTTCTCTCCAAAAAAAAAGCCTCCCTTCGTTCCACCTGGAGCTTCTCCTAGTCACCGTTGTTGGATCATTAATCCAACGTTGAGCTTATATGTGAATAATTATGTATTGCGGGCTGTCAAATAAATTTAAGTCTAATTAAAAGTGATCGATTAAGTATTCAGTAATTTGGGCTTTAATGTATCTGATAGGGTGTGGGCCTTTAATGTGTAGAGACTCAAAAAATTATTTCTATTTTTATGATGGGCTAAAATAGAAATAAAATTAGGTTTTCTCTATATATAGTGGTCATGGTCCACAGATCGCACGAACAGAGACATTCTTTTTGACATCCCATCATCAGAGAGAAAACATTGAGAGAAACTAAAGGACTCTCTTTAAAGTGGACGTGTTGATCTGTAAGTCCAACCGCTCAACTCTAAAGGTAATCAATCGATATGGGCTCAGGTATGCTTTCGCTTATATATTTAATTTTATCTTGATGATCCAACATGAATGATCCTGTTATTTTGGATGATGATTTTCACCAAAGGAAATTCCATAAATTTCTAACAAGTAGTATCAGAGCCCCTTCATGTTGAATCATCGAGATTGAATTATAGAATAAATTATTATTATTTTTTTAGAATAAATGAAAAAAAGGAATTCAAAATATTTCTTCTCTTTTTTATTCGGGTTTCAGACTCTTGCCGGCGGTTTTCGCCATCACCGGCATCAAGTTTTTGTTTTAGGCATGGCGATCAGGCCACACTGGTGAAGGAGCCACAGCCATCGGGCCATGGCATCTGTGGCCACACATTAAGTGCAGGTTATTAAAAAAAAAAAAAGGGACAGGTGGTTTCTTCATCACCGGCCATAATGGAGATCGGCGCGGGTCTTTACCCGCACCGATGAAGGGACGTTGCGGCCAAACAGTTTTCTTTTATTTTTTTGGCAATTAACCCGTAATAGTTTCTTTCCTTTCTTTCTTTTATTTTTATTTTTATTTTTATTTTTATTTTTTTTTGGTAAGTAATTCATCACAGTTTCTTTCTTTTTTTTTGGATCTTTTCCAAAAAAAAAAGGAGATTTTTTTTTAAGGGATCGGGTCAGGGGCTGGTGTAAGATCAGGGTTGGCTCATCCGACCAGCCTTGACATGGTTACAGGTTGATCGATGCATCAACGGGTTTAAGGATAATTTTTTGGTGCAACTTTAACTTCAAATATTGGTATGTTTATATATATTTTAAGATGGATTAATTAAAACAACATGTCACCAAAGTGACCTCTCTTGTAGAAATTAATCTTATTTCAAAATATAAAAGGTTATGTGCATGTAGTTTATGCAAATATCCATCGGTCTAAAGGAAGATCAATATTTAACATAATTGCATGTGCACTTATGATAATAAATGCGTGATGGTTATTCAGTTTTACATGTGAATAATAAATCGGCCCAAAGGTAGATTTATTATTCGATATGTTCTTATCATCAGTGTTTGATTACTACCAATATCACTCACAAGTTACTATTTTGTCCAAAGATAAAATATTAATGAGTGTCTGATATTTTATGATGGGATTTATCTTTATTTGAATTTATTTTTGCTTTAAGACTAATATGAGTTTGTTTTATTGTTCTCTGTCCAGCTTACAGTCCTGCTAACATTACTGCCAACATCAATTCAATTCCTATGCTGAATGACTCAAACTTCAAGTCCTGGAAAGAAAATCTCTTGATAGTTCTTGGAGTAATGGATCTCGACCTTACGTTAAGGACTGACTCTCCTTCACCTCTTACGGATAAGAGTACCTTGGATGATAAGAGGGACATAGAAAGGTGGGAGAAATCAAACCGCATGTGTATGATGATCATGAAAAAGGCCATTCCAGAAGCATTCAGGGGCACAATGTCTGAAACAATAACTACTGCTAAGGCTTTCCTTGAGGATATTGAAAAAAGATGTGTCAAGAACGAAAAGGCTAAAATTGGTACACTCTTGACAAGTCTAATTTCAATGAGGTATAAGGGGAAAGACAATATCAGGGAGTACATCTTGGAGATGTCTCATCTTGCTTCCAAGCTGAAAGCACTTAAGCTTGACCTCTCTGAAGACTTGCTAGTGCATCTGGTTTTGATATCCCTTCCAGCACAGTTTAACCAGTTTAAAGTGAGCTATAATTGTCAAAAAGAGACTTGGTCTCTGAATGAGCTTATGTCACACTGTGTTCAGGAAGAGGAAAGGCTTAAGCAAGATAAGATAGAGTGTGCTCACCTGGCCTTAACTTCTAAAGACAAAGGAAAGAAAAAAAAGAAGGATAAGGCTGCAGATACGGTACCTCAAAAGAAACATCAAAAGAAACCGAATGATTTGGAAGGCACTAGTTGTTTCTTCTGTGAAGCTGAAGGACATAAGAAGAAGCAGTGCACTAACTATCACGCATGGCGTGCTAAGAAGGGTATGCTTCTTAATTTGGTTTGTTCTGAGGCTAATTTAACTTCGGTACCTAGACATACATGGTGGATAAATTCTGATGCAACAACTCACATCAGTGTGTCTATGCAGGGTTGCCTGAGTTGCCGAAAGCCAAATGATGCTGAAAGATACATCTATGTGGGCAATGGCAAAATGGTTCCAGTTGAGGTAACAGGGAAATTTAGATTATTGTTAAAGACTGAATTTTATTTGGATCTTGATGAAACTTTTATTGTACCGTCTTTTAGATGAAATTTGATTTCTATTTCTGTTTTGGACAAATCTGGTTATTTTTGTTCATTTGAAAATAAAAAATTTAGTTTGTTTCATGATTCAAATTTGGTTGGTTCCGGTTCTTTGTCAGGTTACGATAATCTTTATTCAATTGATATAATTGCTTCATTTAATGAATCCCTGCATTTAAGTACACGAGGTACTAAGAGAAAATTAACTAGTGAGAATTTGGCTGTATTATGGCACAAGAGATTAGGTCAATTTCCAGACGAAGAATAGAGAGACTTGTGTCAAATAAAATTCTCGATTCCTTAGATTTCACAGACTTTGATGTTTGTGTTAATTGTATAAAGGGAAAACAAACCAATAAAAGGAGATTTGAAGCCAACAGGACTCTGGACGTCTTAAAACTTATACATACGGATATTTATGGCCCATTTCCTACAATCGCTTGGAATGGTCAACAATACTTTATAACGTTTATAGACGATTTTTTCAGATATGGCTACATATATCTTTTCATGAAAAGTCACAGTCGCTGGATGTGCTCAAAAATTATAAGGCTGAAGTTGAAAACCAACTCAGTAAAAGGATCAAAAGCATCAAATCTGACCGTGGTGGAGAGTACTATGGCAGATATGATGGTTCAGGTGAACAACGTCCAGGACCATTTGCTAAGTTCCTAGAGGCATACAGTATCGTCCCACAGTACACCATGCCAGGTTCGCCCACTATGAATGGTGTTGCTGAAAGACGAAACAGAATGCTTAAAGATATGGTAAGAACTATGATTAGTCATTCTAACTTACCAGAATCACTCTGGGGAGAAGCACTTAAAACTGCAGCATATATCCTTAACAGAGTTCCAACTAAAGCAACTACCAAAACCCCTTATGAACTCTGGACGGGCAAGAAGCCTAGTCTAAAGCACTTGTATATTTGGGGATGTCCAGCTGAGGCAAGGCCTTATAGGCCTAATGAAAAGAAACTAGACTCAAGGACGGTGAGCTACTATTTTATTGGATACTCTGAAAGATCCAGGGGGTACAAGTTTTATGATCCCACAAGTAAGTCGATTTTCGAGTCAGAAAATGCACGGTTCTTTGAGGATGTTGAGCTTACAAGGAGAGATACAGTTAGAGACTTTGTCTTTGAGGAGAAATATATTGATATTCCCATAGATGTCATTAGCATTGATCAGGATCCCATTCCTGACCTTGTTCAAGACATAATAGATCAAGACACTGTCGGAGAACCTCCTATTCAAGAAATTGTTTCAGAAGAACAAGCTCCAACATCTCAAGAACCTATGCCATTAAGGAGATCCACTAGAGAGATGAGAAATGCAATACCAGATGACTACATTATATTTCTCCAAAAGCATGAGGTAGACATTGGAATAATGGAAGATGATCCAATCAACATCTGTCAAGCCATGGAAAGTTCTAACTCTTACAAGTGGATTAATGCCATGAATGAGGAGATTAAGTCCATGAAGGATAATGATGTCGGGATCTTGTCCCATTACCTAAAGGTGCGAAACCCATTGGTTGCAAATGGATATTTAAGACCAAGAGGGATTCGAAAGGTGATGTGGAAAGGTACAAGGCTCGTCTTGTCGCAAAGGGCTTTACTCAAAGAGAAGGCATTGACTATAAAGAGACTTTCTCTCTAGTTTTTTCGAAAGACTCTTTTAGGATTATAATGGCATTGGTGGTGCATTTCAATCTTAAGTTACATCAGATGGATGTGAAGACGGCGTTTCTCAATGGTAACATTGATGAGACAATCTATATGGTGCAACCAGAAAACTTTGTATCAGGAGACCCAAAGAATATGGTTTGCAAACTTAAGAAATTCATCTATGGACTCAAACAAGCATTTCGACAATGGTATTTCAAGTTTCATCAAGTGATTATCTCATTCGGTTTTAAGATGAATTTGGTCGATGACTGTATATACCATAAGTTCTATAGGAGCAAACATATTTTTCTGGTTTTATATGTCGATGGCATCTTGCTTGCCAGCAACGATATAGACTTATTGCACGAAACCAAGAGATTTCTATCTAAGAATTTTGAGATGAAAGATCTTAGTGACGCATCTTTTGTATTAGGCATACAAATACATTGGGATCGCTCTCGAGGTATTCTCGGATTATCACAAAAGAGCTATATCGAAAAGGTTCTCAAAAGATATGGCATGCAGGATTGCAAACCAGGTGATACCCCTGTGGCTAAGGGAGACAAGTTTAGTCTCAATCAATGCCCTAAGAATGATTTTGAAAAGAAGGAAATACAGAAGATTCCCTATGCCTCAGCAGTAGGGAGTCTGATGTATGCTCAGGTTTGTATGCGTCCGGATATTGCGTACGTTATTGGGATGTTGGGCAGATATTTAAGCAATTCAGGAATAGACCATTGGAAAACAGCTAAACGGGTCTTACGGTACTTACAGAGAACAAAAAGTTACATGCTCATGTATTGGAGGTCAGATAAGCTTGAGATCATTAGGTATACTGACTCTGATTTTGCTGGATGCCAAAATAGTATGAAATCTACATCGGGCTATATCATCTGTTGGCTGGAGGTGCAGTCTCCTGGAAGAGTGCTAAACAGTCACTTATAGCATCTTCCACCATGGCAACAGAATTTTTAGCATGCTATGAGGCGCCCAATCACGAAATATGGCTACAAAATTTTGTCACAGGGCTGCGCATAGTGGATGATGTTAAAAGACCACTTAAATTATTTTGTAACAATAAGTCAGCAGTTCTATATTCCAACAACAACAGGAGCTCAACGAAGTCAAAGCATATCGGCATCAAGTTCCTAGTTGTTAAAGAAAGAGTTCAGAGTGGACAATTGTCTATAGAGCACATCGGAACAAACTCCATGATTGCGAATCCGCTTACTAAGGGATTGCCACCCAAAACGTTTCATGAGCATACTGCTCGTATGGGTGTCATGTCACTTGAAGATATTCAGTTTTAGTGGGAGTTTGTAATTTTAGATGCTTGCATAGACATTTTTTCAGTTTATGGATATTTTCAGGTTATTTTTGCAGAAATAAAGTTTTTTTTTTTGGTTTGTTTATACTCTGATTTTAGTATAATATGATCTCATTAAGGTTTAAGGGAGGACCAATTGGAAATAGGCATGAAGATCACATTGCATGAAATTTCCATGCTACACATCCACACCATGATCCATGTCATTCAATTGTATCAGCATATGTGACCATTGATGGGTTGAGTTACGATAGATGTAATGAAGACCACTTTGATCCTATGTTGGTGTGATTGATGGATCGGATTGGTTGCAGATACATTTTGGTAATGACAGCAAATTTGAGCTCATTCAGTTATATCTGGCAAGGCATAATTATAAGGTTACACATATAGCCCAAGTGGGAGATTGTTGGATCATTAATCCAACGTTGAGCTTATATGTGAATAATTATGTATTGCGAGCTGTTAAATAAATTTAAGCCCAATTAAAAGTGATCGATTAAGTATTCAGTAATTTGAGCTTTAATGTATCTGATAGGGTGATGTGTAGAGACTTAAGAAATTATTTCTATTTTTATGATGGGCTAAAATAGAAATAAAATTAGGTTTTCTCTATATATATACTGGTCATGGTCCCCAAATCGTACGAACAAAGATATTCTTTTTGAGATCCCATCATCAGAGAGAAAACATTGAGAGAAACTAAAAAACTCTCTCTAAAGTGGACGTATTGATCTGGAAGGCCAACCACTCAACTCTAAAAGGTAATTAATCGATATGGACTCAGGTATGCTTTTGCTTATATATTTAATTTTATCCTGGTGATCCAACATGAATGATCCTGTTATTTTGGGTGATGATTTTTATCAAAGAAAATTCCATAAATTCTAACAACGGTCTCCCAACCAGCTCCGGCTCTTCTCTTCCAAGCTTCCAAGCCATGGTATTATAGCTCTCTTCATCGTCTCCCTAGTCTCTCGAGAAGCCAAGGAAAGTTGCATTGCTGCCGAGTCCCGACCCATTCTCGTCCTCTCGTTTGCTCTTTTCTCCCCCTAACTCCCACCGGCTCAGATGCTCTTCTCTCTACCTCGCTTCCCCTCATGCACCTAGGAACTACTAGTCCTTGCCCACTGACCCACCTCCTCTCCCTCTCCCTCTCCCTCTCCCTCTCCCACAGGTGCACCCAGCTGCTACCAGCGTGTCGCCCGCAAAGTCAAAAGAGACTGGGTTCTTCGGTTTAGCAGCGGGCTAGGTTCGGAATTAGAACATTAAGCCGGAATATCTATCAAGTTGGGTCAGGTTTGGCCATATAAAGCCTGTTTACTTCCTGTGTAAAAAAATAGAGATCCAATGGTTTTGAACTTGAGCTAGACAAAATTTGGAGTGCCCTTACTAGATATTATATAATCGAGGTCCAGCTAGGAGGCCTGGGCTTTGAGCTTTCTCTGTCTCTTCCGCGGGCTCTCAGATGTACAAGCCCAGAGGCGCGGGCCAGGGGGGGCACTAGCTATAGCCCTGAATACAATGCATGCATAATCTCTAAGTGAGGCTGTAGGCACCCTTAGGGATGGAATGGCAAAGGGCCAAGACCACGAAGAAGAGCCGCTCCCTATCTTTTTTTTTTCTAATAAAATTTTTATTTTCATTCTCATAAAGATTTCTATCTTATTTTTTTTAATTTTAATATTTAAAATTTTTTAATTTTTAAAATTTTAATTTCAATTTTATTATATTTTAAAACTAAAAATATAAAATATAAAAATATAAAATTTTATGCAACAAATAAAATATATTTGAATAAATTTATTATAATTATAAAATTTATGAACCAATTCATAAGAAATATATTAAATCATAGTTTTAAAAAGTATAATAATATAATTTTATAATCATAAGTTATTTTATAATAAATAAATAAATATATCCAACCATAAATTCTAATAAATATGAAGAAGATGAGCGTATATAATCTTAAAGTATTTTAGAATTATCTATGAGATGATATTTAGAATATTAAAATAATAAAAATAATATCAAAGTAATATAAAATATATGAAGATCTTATGGGATGACAATCGAGGATCTTATGAGATGGAGAGTATTCTTTTCATCCTTATCTCACCTTCATTCATGCGGATAGAATTTTTTTCATTCTTATCTTTATAGAAAGAAAAATTTCTTCGTTCTCATTTCATTCAGGATGGGTCCCATGTAGATATAGAAGAAAATGAGAAATTGCCATTCTTAGTCAGCCTCCTTTCTTGTAGAAGCCAATAAAAATAAAGAAGAAAAGAAAAGAGAGGTCTAATTGTTTGTACGCATGGGTGTTGGTCAAGTTTTTGGTTCGGGTTACCCAAGTCCCTGACCTATATCCGAAGCAATTCAATTGGTTTCAGAAAAATGGAAGCAAGATTGCCGTATTTTATTTCAAACTCAAACCAAATAGCACCGGCTCACTTTGGTTCCTGAGTTGACCCAAGTCCATGCATACATACATGGATTAGTACAGTTTAGGTTCAGATTGATGTAACCCAAATTAATGCAATAGGCTCCTAAAATTAGAACTAGGACCCGCCAGGTTCTATTTTGAACCTAAACCCCTCTCTCTCTCTCTCTCTCTCTCTCTCTCTCTCTCCCCCCACCCGCATGTAGAGTGTTAAAGAAAACACCATTTATGTTTGTATATAATTGTACTTGACGAAATATAATCAAATCTAGAATTCAATTATCTTTCCACATTTTAAATCTTTACAAATTTTAAAGTCATCCTATTTTCTTTTATCTTTTTCATTTTAAGATTCCTAAACTATATGGATTCGAAAATGAAGAAGTTAACTAAATCTAAATTTGAAGAGATATATATATATATATATAGACTCGGTTATATTTCAATATAGATAAGCCTAATCCTATTATATTCTTCATTCTTAAATCTCCATAATTCATTAAATTTTAAAAATAAAAAAAGATAAAAAAAATTAGACTGACTTTGAGATTTGTATGGATCAAGAATGGAAAAGATAATTATATCATTGACTTATATATATATATATATATAGATAAATTTGACTACATTTGAATGCACTGAAGTTTGAATTCGATCATTTTTTTTATTTTTAGCTTTGAGATACGAGTAAATTTAAGAATGAAAAAGGTGTTTAGAATTCGATTTTTTTTTTTATCATTAAATTCATACAAATTTTTTTTAAAAAAATATTATTATTATAATTATATTTTTTTAATCTTTAAAATTCGTCAACTTTGTGGATGTATATGTTGTCGTTATCAGCACCAGCTCACCAGCACGCTGGCTTATTTTGTCAGTATTTTGTCGTGTATTTCCTCCTTTCTCTGTTCTTCCGTGCATGCTTCTTGGACCGTGGCACAAAAAAACGTCGGCAACGACTTCCGACGACGCTTTGTGGATGGCGTAATTTTTCGCCTGGCGTGCAGGGTGGGAACGCTAGCTTTTACACAAAAAAAAAAAAAAAAAAAAAAAAAAAAAAGAATACAACGGTTTCTTGTTTGTTTCTTGCAAGTAGGCTGGCGTGCATTGAAGATTGGGGATTGGTTCGTGTCGTTATCATGAGTTTCCATCGCACCTGCGGCAGCCTTTGCGGTTTGGGGACGGGAAAGAAGGCGTCTCCATATAGCCCGACCGCACGTGGGGCGGACTAAATCATTTTTCAACTATTGCCATTTTCCGTGTTGTCACTACGGCAGGCCCCTCCGATGTTACTTTTGGCGTATGATCAGACCATTTGGAAATTTTTTTCTTTTTTTTTTTTTTTTTATTACCTTCTGCCTATATAGGTCGGCGTCTCCATATAGCCCGACCGCACGTGGGGCGGACTAAATCATTTTTCAACTATTGCTTTTTCGGTGTTCTCACCACGGCAGGCCCCTCCGATGTTACTTTTGGCGTATGATCAGACCATATGGAATTTTTTTCTTTTTTTTTTTTTTTTTTGATTACCTTCTGCCTATATAGGTCCCTTGCAGAGAACAATATAGATAATTTGACAGAAGATAAGTATATTTGTGTTTGTGCCTAAATTAATGAATATATTAACATGAGGCTTAGGTGGAAAAATTTGAAAAAAAAAAAAAAGGAGCAAATAAATTTGAAGAATAAACTATTGTAAAAATAAAAATGAAATTTAAATTAAAAAAAAAATTAATACTATATGAAAAGAAATAGCTAAAAAAATAACTACAAAGATAATAAGAGAATCAAAGAAAAAAAATGAACACATGGTAAGCAAATTTAGTGATAGAATGAAATAATTCAGCTAATAATTAAGGCTAAAACATTACAATAAAAGTGATCATTAGTGGTAAAATATTTTTGAAGGTAGCAGAAAATCCTTGAAAAAAGCATTTTTTTTTTTTTCTTCTTCTGATGGTAAAACCTATCATTGGAAATAAGTGATGATGTTAGTCACTATTGAAAATATTAAAATAAGGTCAAAATTAGTGAAAATTTTGCTAGAAACTTTTGGCACTATAATATTTTCCAACAATAAAAATAATCTTTTCGATAGTAACAAATAGCCATTAGAAAAAAAAAAAAAAAAAAACCTTTTTCAAGGATAGATAATTGCCCTTAAAAAAAGTATACTTATTTCCAAGGACAACCTATTGGCCTTAAAAAAAGTATAATCTTTTTTTGATGGAGTATATTTGCCCTAAAAAATATCTATGAAAAAATTGGTATAACTATAGCAATATCTATTGCCCTTAGAAATATATACAAAAAAAATTCATTAAAATTGGTGGAATGTTTTGGCACCGTAATATTTTTTAAGGGTAAAAATAAACCATCAAAAAAATAGAGTTTTTCGAGGATTGATTACAGTTAGTCAGAAAAAATTAAATTTTTTTCGAGGGTAGAATTTTACCCTTGGAAAAAGCACAATTTTTTCCAATGGCTGCTAATTTCCATTGGCAATATTTGGGAAAAAATTAATATATCTATGTTGATACTTGTTGCCATCAGAAATGTATAAAATACCAATCAGAATCGATGGAAATTTTGGAGGAAGATTTGCTGTCATAAGTTTTTTCCTAAGGTAGAAATAATCTCTCAAAAATTACTTTTCTTTTAGGACATCCAAGTAACATGAAATGAGTCAATCTAATGATACAGGTACTAAATTTTCACCCAATACACATACAATATGCTAGATCCTAATACCAATCTTTGGTATATATCAAAAATAATGTAAACCATACTAATATGTTCTATTAGATATCATAAAAGTTTGAGCTTAAGTGCTCACATATTGTGATTTATGCAACTAATTTTAACTCCTCCAGATTTTGTATGATGCACGCTTTACATAGTTGCAATGTGATAGATATCCAAGCATCCAATCCAAATCAATTTTAACATGCTAATATATGTCATGAGAACTCATCCCATTAGTCCTAGAATGCAATTCTATTACAAAGGTGCAACAGGCAATTTGTCACCACATCAAAGTTTTAAAAGAACAACATCATTTTACCAGCACAAATAAAAAGTATCAGCAACTTGAAATTTCTCTAGCATTTTACACATTAGATCTAAGAACTTAATAGTCCATGTTGCTAATAGCAACATATAGTAAATATGTGCTAGAGATTGTAACCTTGCTTGTTTTTTTCTCAATTACTAAATCTGGATCCCATGTGACTTTAAAGTATATGAATTAAGAATTCCAACTAAACTATTAATAGTAGTTAATTTTTGAATTAAGAATTGATAGAAGATAGAAATCCTCAGCTTATGCATAGACTTCATGAACCTATGATGGAGTAGAAGCGACAACTGCAAATTGAAATTGATTGATCAATCTAAAGCTCCTTGACTTTGGAATGCATCACCTTGGAGCTGATTCACTTGGCTTTAAAAGATATCATATTTTAGTTAAAACTATCTCTCAAAAAATCTATAAACAACTACACATATAAAGATTGTTGCATTAGAATATCCTTGCAAGCAAGGATTAGGAAAACAACTGAAAACCACATTCATGGAATTATTCAAAAGAAAAGGATTAATCAATAGAAAAGCAAGCGCCATACAGAACATTGTGATTAAAATTCTAGTACTCCAAGGCTATGATTTTTATTAATATATTAGGGTTAGTAATCTCTTATTTGACAATGAAGTCTTAGCTATCGCAATGAGGAGTATGATGAAGGAAATGGACGGGTTTCCCACAACTTTCTAAGGGCTGCTAACTAGTCGAGTTGGATTACAGCATCCTTGTTCGTGACTCGATTCAATTTTATATTCACACCACGAGTTGTGTTGAGTTTGCATTTGAGCCATGCTTCTAGCTATTATTTTATAGTTAAAACTAATAATTAAAAATTATTCATAGAATCACTAAAAAATTTAAATAAAACTAATATTTTAAATTTTATAAGATTAAGCTAGGACTAGATTGAGCTGTAGAATAACCCAACCATTTGCAGTTGTAGTTCTCTTTCTCTCTCTTCTTAGTCACAAAGCCTCATAATTGATGTTTCTTCCTCTAACCTTTGTAGCAATAAGGTAGTATCTAAAGAAGGAATAAGGGAGGAGAGTAGAGTAGGAGAACATATGCAAGGGTAGAGAAGGAGAAGAGACAAGCATCTGTCAAAAAAGACAGAAGAAAAGAGGAGTTGAGAGGTGCTTGATCATTATGAGTAATGCTAAGGCTGAATTGTAAAATTAAAAACCAACATAATTAAATAATCCTATGTAGACACATGTTCTCTTCCAGGTTCCTCAATTGATAGCTATTTAACCCAACTGTGCTTTTAATCCATTTATAATTATGGACTTTATCCAATGTGATTGCTTATCCCTCAGTGGAAATACCATAACTAACATATTATTCCGAGATTTTTATATATCTACTGCATAAACTAGTTTATGGTAGCAGTATTTTATAATTGGTGGGAAAGTATGGTATAAATCTCCTATTTCTTATGTTGTCTCTTAATAAAAATATAATTTAATAATTCATTTAGTGATATATAATATGTAGTTTATTATATGCCATATTACTATTCGATCATCTAGAATTTGATTAATTATAATGCTATGTTTTGGGCTTTTGCATGCGTGTGTGCATGTGTGTTTCTTTTTTTTTTAGAGGGAGGGTGTGATTATTATTTTTTTTCTAAAAATGACTATTTATATATCATCAAATCATCCTATTTTTCCAATGACACCCTACTTGTTATATTTTGATTAATTGTGTTAAAAAATAATTGTTTTAAGTATAAAATAATATTATCCTATTACATTAATAACCTTGAAAATTTTGATATTTAACTTTTATTCTAAAGAGCTTTATGTTTGCATGAATATTAGCAAGTATTAATAAAGGCTAATAAAGTTATTGATACTTCAAATTGATATTTATTAACATAGTTAGTCAAAAATCTAATGAGAGAATAAATCTATAAAATCCAAAAAAAAAAAAATTTAGGGCACATGTGAAAATAGTGATTTTTGAATTATAAATATGCATATATATGTATGTATGTATGTATATGAGTGTGCATGCGTGCATACAGGTGTGTGAAAAGGAACCATTTTTTAGTACAAATTATAGAAAAACTAAATCTCAATTAATGCTAGATCATTTATCTATATTAAGATAAAATATTTAGCTTTTATGAAAATACTAATATAGGCATGTGTAAAAGGTGAAAAAGCCGTATAATTTTTGGGTGAGGTAATAACTAAGTTCACATTTTGTTGGGGAAAAAGAATATTTTAGGAAAAAAAAAAGCAGACCATAATGCAACATGGGCCATTATGTTAGGTACTAACATATACCATCGCTTTCAAGATCAATCAATTATTCAAAGCTAATATTTGCATTTCCTAAAACTTGGTATAAGGTGTGAGCAGCCAAAATACTAGCAAGTTATTCTTAACTTAAGCATGGCTTGTCTTACAACCAACTCAAGCTAAACCCATCTTATTTCCTAATAAGAGCACCAAAATTACTGAAAGATGATTGTGGCCATCATTGGCCAGTTTTGAACCCTTTATATATAAACATATTACTTTAATTTGTTCTTCTCCTATTTCAGATAAAAAGAAAAGCTACTCTTCAGAAAAATAAGAATGAAAAACACAAAATTCTTTCTTTGTTTGATCTAATCGTAATATAAGAGGGAGAATATAAGTGAGTGTTTCTCATATTGAAGAAAACCTGAGATACAAAACCCTGTTATCGCACCCCTTCTCTCTGTTTTATCTCTCTCTCTCCATAGTTTAGCCTCTTCTCTATCGTGGATAATTTTATGGTCGCCAAACCTGTAACGCTCCAATCTATCTATTAGTCCAATTAATCTATTAGTGGGAAAAAAATCATGTGGTCCTAAAAACTCAAGTAAAAATTAATGGATAGCAAGTGGATTTGAATTATAAGCACATACCATTTTCTTTTTCATTCAATATAAAATTAAATTTGGGATATCACAAAACGAGTGAAAGTAGATCCAGATTTTTGATGATTTACAAAACAAAAGGTAACAATCCCATAAATCATGCTAAGAAGTCAACAATTCAATAAACAATAATTTAGATAGACATGATCTTGATACCTAATTTTATCTTCTTTTCTTTTTCTGACCGGAAATTGATCGAATCACTCTCTTAATATTAACTTTTGACTGGGCCAGCCATGGAAGCAAGCGAATTTAATAAAGCAAGGGAATCCATCGTACGTGGTTGGGACCGTGGCAGGCAATTCGGGATCAAAAGCTTCATATGGGGCCCTTATATGTGGTATAAGATTTTTGCTGTCATATCCTCTAATTAAAATTATTACTATTGCCCGAGTGAAAGTTCCACGAAAGTGTGCCCTTGACTAAGCGTGGAAAAAGCAGAGACGTGGTAGCCATTATTTCTCAGCCGCCCTTTTCAAGCTTTTATTGGCCTTGTATATGACTCTTATGGTGCGCTCCCCCCCCCCCCCTCTCTCTCTCAACAGCATCTATTAGTTCAGGCTATCGCTGCTTGCGGTAGATTCGAAGGCCTTGTGTAATATCTTAAAAAATAATTTCATTCATTACTTATTAATTTTTACTTAATTTTTTTGATTACATAATTTTGATTCGTTAAAAAATTAATTAGAATAATAAATAAGCTTGAAACATTACAAACCGTATTAAAGTCGGCTTAAATGTACGAAACTTAATATGAATATAAATATAAAAAAGATTTATATAAAAAAATTTTATTTATTTATAACTTAAATTTATTTATTACCTATTAATTTTTATTCACGTGATACTATGCGGCGTGCTTATGCGGTTTGGTGTCCTTTTCTAGGCGTTATGTGGTTGGTCCAGCAAAGCTCGGCAAAGAATGCCATACGGCTTACCTTAAAGATCGATGTGGCCAAGTTGCACTACCAGAGCTTCTGGAACCATGAAGAAGAAACAGGGGGTGTGAACAAAGAGAACCGGAAATAAGGGCAAGTAGAGGTCTTAGTTTTTATTAATTTTTGTTTGGAAGCAAACGATGCCGTTTGCGTTTGCCTCCTGGGTTGCGTTCCACTGCCGGCACCTTTATTTTTTTTGACACCTCACAAGTCACCATTGGCTCGGCTGGGAGCCAAGCCGAGTGAGTGTAGTTGTTTTGGTCAACGCCGTACACCCTATATATATATATATATATATATATATATATATATATATATGTAAGTCAATAAAAAATGGATTGCAATAAAATATAAAGAAATAACTCGACTTCGCTACTAAAAGCATGATGATCAATTATACCAATCCCAATCTCACATAAATGGAGTAGGTCTACTCCTTTACCTAACCTATATAGATAAAGACTTAAATCAATTTATTGATGATAAAAAAAATGTTATTTCATGAGCTACTCAAATTTTTGCAGTAAGTTAACCCTTCACTCTATGGGTTTTTTGAGCTCCTTGTGTGAACAAGTTAGGCCTCCACCGTATAAATCTTTTGATCACCATATAGAAGTAGATTGTACCTTCTTTATAGGTCACTTGGCATTAATGTGTTAGTTATTCAAACCATCATTCTTAATCAAAATTGGAGCAATTGCATTTAAAAAAAGACTTTGGATTCTAAAATCTTTGAAGGGATTTACTAGGAAAAGCTTCTCTAGGTCCCACTTGACCAGTCTGGGGCTAAGTCAGGTTGTTTAAAAGAAAAAAAATGTGGATGAGGCCGAAGCCTAGGAGGAAAACAGTAAAATGTTTTCCTCCCAAGATAGCCGGAGAGGTAGGGCTCATCTCTAAGCCCTACTCTCTTAAAAGATAACGATGGCCTTCCCATGGCCATCGTTGTTGAGAGTGGTTCCGGCCGGAGTCTTGGGAAAAAACCGCTGGAGTGTGGAAGAAGAAGAAGAAGAAGACCTCTTCTTCTTCCTTGGACCGATCGGCTGCTCTTTCTTGGATTTGATTCAAGGATTCCTAGGTAAACATCAGACTATAAATTCCTCTTATCCATCCTTTGTTCCATGATTTGATTAGCACATTGTTTTGATAAGATTAATGTTGGGATTGGAGTTTTTGTTTTTTTTTAAGAATAGTTGGATGACATCGTTTCGATAAGATCAATATTGGGATTGGAGTTTTTTAGAATAGTTGGATGGTTTATTTCAGGGGCCTAGCCCTTCCTTTTTTTCAAGCCATGGTATTAGGGTCTTAAACCTGTTAAGGTTAGCTGCTGGCCATCGCTTGAGTATAGGAAGATTTGGGTTAAAAGCTCTGTTATGGGTGAGAGGAGTTGTGTGGGTCTGGCACTCGACACCTCGCCGGAGTTAAAACCCCATCGAGCCTGGAGTTGGGAGCTTGGCCGGTGATGGGGCAGCAGCCAACGGTGTCGTAGCCGGCCGGAAAACCGGTGAAGATCTGGTCTGTGAGGCGCGGGACCGGGTTGATTGAGCTGTCAAGACCAATGAATTTAAATCAATTTAAACCCAATCTAGTGGGCCAAAGCTGGTTAAGACCCGAGTGACCTGTAGTAGGTGTAGGTTCTAACCTGGGTTGAGGCTAGGGATCCAAACCAGTAAACCCAACTATTAATTTGTTGAGCCTCGGTTGAAGGATTATAGCCATAATAAATATGAAATTGATTAAAAAAAATTTGTTATATAGGTGAACGGCATTCTTGAGTTTCATTATTTTTGTGATTAGTGGGTCGAGGTAAGTAGTCTAAATATAAATTAGTCAAATTAAATAATAGTTTATGTATAATTTTTGGCTAAATTTTATTTAAATTATGAAATGTTCATAATTATTATTAATGATAATATTCATCTAATCTGCATATTTAGTTGAATATTTTAATTCTGTTTACTGTTATTATTAGCAATATTTGTTTAAATTTATTAATTTTGATAGCATTATTATAATTTATTAAATAATTTTTAATTATAATTTCAAATAATGCTAAATTTTGTGTTAATAAACAAATTTATTTATTATTTTGATAACGTTATTAGCATTACAATATTAAGATAAAATAAATATGCTAATAGAATAATAATAATACTACTAATATTATAATAAGGAAGGGATAAATAGAAAATACTTGATCACATCAAGAAGTTTTTTTTTTTTGACAAATAAAAAATAAATAATTAAAGACTTAATTAAGACATAAACGCTCGGTTCATTATGTAATGACAGGGTGAGTTAATGATATGATACCGAGATTCACCTTTACAGGAAATATATGCGAAGATCCAACCCCCATCATAGGGTTAAAATGTGGTGTTCTAACCCTATCACAGAAATATATGTGACCATAGTTCGTGATCGTAAAGAACAAATTTAGTGATGATATAAAAATTGATGATATGGCACTGTTAAATAAGTAATGATATGTAAATTGATTAATAAATGATAACATAGAAATCATTGAATTTGTTCAATATTGACGATAGAGAACTTTATCAAAAGTCTGGACATTTGTTTAATAATTCAAGATTTGTATAACACATGTCTATATATATTTAGTAGAATATCAGTTTCCTAATGACTTGTATTCTTGGATAATTCACTTATAATTGTTTTGCTAATTCATAGTTAGTTCTATTTACTGAGTGCGAGCTCATAAAATGTCTTATATTTTTTTAAGATTCAAAGAATTGAGTGGAAACATTGGTAGATATATCACCTTCCTAGTTTCATTAGAAATTCATTGAATTTTATTTGAATAAAGCCTCTGTGCTAAATGTTTTTTTTTTACTCTAGTTGTAGGAACATTTTTTTTTTTTTTTTTGAATTGATTATGGCATGGATTCCAGTTTGATTAGTTAACTTATGTGTTTTAGATGGCTTGCATACAGGTTGCAAAATTCAGATCTATTCTAAGGTTTGGGATGTAACAGATAGAATGTATTGATGCCTAAAAGTAGAGTTGTAAAGTTTCAAATGTGTTAAAGAGAGGAGCAAATGAATCTTTCCTTTTTAGCATGCAGATTAGGAGTTATTTCTAGTTAAAACTTTCTTTTGGTGATGGTTATCCATAGTTTCATTATGAGCAATTATTTTTGTAAACAACTTTTCTAAGTCTTGATATCTTCCTTTGGAAAGTTACTTCTAGTAGTAAACTACATCTACATGAACTCTGATATGAATGACAAGTGGCCAACCATAACTCCTCCATGTGGTCATCATAACTTGTTCACAGAATCTTAGTCAATGTCAACATAAATGAAATTTTGATGTAAACATTGCCTTCCACAGCTTAATAGAAATAGATATTTTTATTGAGCCAAATAAGCACAAGTTCAAATGAAGGAAATGCTAGGTTGATCATGATAAAAAGTTATTGATCAATCAACCATCTTGACTGCAATACATAATCAACACATGCAAAGAATGTTTATTATAACATTGACCATTATTTGAAAGCAACCAATCATGCCATTGACAATAATATGAGTCATAAGTTCTAATGGACCAATAATGCTTAGCGGCCATGATATGATGTACTTTAAATAGGCCAATCATACTTATTGGTATAATGGAGGCATAATTTTTGTACATCATGTTTATTAACCATAATTTTAGTTTGGTTACTTATCAACAAAGATAGTAGCCATAACTTTAAATATGCTTGATCATACTTAACAATCATGATGGTGACTATAATTTTGAACTGACTAATTATGTTTATTAACTATAATAGGCCATAATTTTGAGTAAGTCAATCATACTTATTAGCTATATGATCATACATATCAACTATATATATTAACCATGTTATTAGGAGATTTAAAATATTATAAGAGCTCATGTCAAAATATTCATGGCAAAATATGTCAAAGTACCAATTATTGTCAAATATTAATTTATATATATTTGATTCTAATTGTTGTCAAATATTAACTAGTGTATATCTTGGTACCACTTGTTGTTGATCATGAGCTATTGCCAACAAAATAAGAACTTATGATAAAATATGTATCAAAGTATCAAAAGATATAAATATTATAGATTATATACTTTGACACCAATTGATGATACAATTGTTACATAGTCATAAGTCATTCGTTTGCAAACTTGAATGATACCACTTATTGTTTGGTCATAAGACAACATTATCTCAAGACACCTAACAAGCAAACTTTATATCAATATCCCAAGCAATATTTATTAATTAATATTATTTTTTGAAAATATCAAAAAAATATATGCATTGTTATCAAATACGATCCATAAGATAATGACATAAGATAATACATGCATTTTGATATTTAAAGTGTATGAAGCTAGCAAGTGATGGTATCAAAAATGCTTAATTTTAGTAATTATCCTCTCTCCAAATTTATGCATTAAAGTTTTGACATATGGGAGGATGGTAAGCGATTTTTCTCCCCCTATCAATGTGATCTTAGTCAAATTTTAGCTCTTAATCAAATTTATGAGTTATATCATTAATAACTAAAATCATCAAAAACCAATCTTGAATGTATCAAACATCAAACCAAAAGTGTCAAAAATATCAACAGTATCAAAAGGAGTATCAAAATTGCAAATAAACCAAGAGTATCATGAAGAGTATCGAAATTGCAAATAAACCAAGTATATCAGAAAGAGTATCGGAGTCACAAATACAGTAAGTATCAAAATCACTAAGTATCAATCTATCTCAAAATTCTCCTCCTTTTTATATTTCCAGAAAGATATATCTAATCGTAATGTGAAGTAGTAAGATGAGGAAGATGATATTTAAAGATTTTATTTCAAAAATTAAGGGTACTTATAGTAGCAAAACCATCATGATCATATAATATCATACTTTTTTTTGGGTAATGATTTTAATAAAAAATTTAATATGTCATCAAAAATCAAACTTATATTCCTTCTTCTATTAAAAATACCAACCAATATATATCTTCTCCTATCAAGCATCAATCAATACATCTTCTCCCATAGGCATTAAAAATAGATATATGTTACAGGATAAAGAAGATGATATAAAAATTACATTCATAACTAAGAGCAAGCATTTTATCATATCATCTTAAAACAAATTTTTATAGTCATATGAAAACAATTTCAAAATATATGAGCCCATGGATAGATACAAATCGTATTGACACATGGAGTCATAAAATAGTCTTACATCAGGATTTTAACCATTTGGATCCAAGGCATATGACTTGCAAAATCTATATTTTTTCCCTATTTTGGCATCATAAAAGATGAGGCATATGCATATGTATAGTAAGATTTGTGTATAAAACAAAGACCCAGTACAAATAATGTATAAAAAGTATAGGGTCATAATTACAGTATATATCAAAGCATGTATTTGCTTTTGTCAAAAGTATAGAGTTATAGTAATGATGAACAGCTAGCATTTATAGGCCTGTTTTTGACAACGAATCAAGTATATGGGAAGTTAAACTTTTAAGTTTTCTTTCATTCCCAAATATAATCTAAATCATTAAAACTTGTACTCCAAAGCATGTAATCATAATTAAATTTAAGTATGTGTCATTCAATCATGAATCACAACATATAAACACAATTCAATTTAAACATATAGCAATTAATCAAATTAAAGAGCATTTTTAATCAGAATTATATTTTCTATGCAACGAGAAGGATCAATAAGGAACATCATCAATCATTAAGGCGCATGTATGCATGTCAATTTTAGACTCGAAGTTTTCAATAAAAATTTTAAGTTGAAACAAGAATAATTAAAAAAAAAAAAAGAGTAACCTAATATATATTAGAAACATATGACCCAAATTATTGAAACATGTATTCATTAATGAATTTAAGTAAAGCAAATTAAATTTAAGCAAACAAAAAGATGTGAATGATTCAAATTATATTTTTTAATAATTATATATATATATATATATATATATATATATATATATATTTAAAAAATATTAATATTATTAATATTGATAGTCTTTTATTTGCTTATATCTTCAAAGGTTTGCTTCGACCTTTGACAAAAACCTTCAATGGCCATCACATGCGTGCAACCTTTGACAAAAACCTTCCATGGCCATCACGTGCGTGCAGCTTGAGGACATAGTCAAGGCTAAACGAACCGCGACCGGAGCGCTTTCATAAGAACATCTATGCGGTTCTCTTGTCCCGACGAATCTTAACGCCATGCAAGCCGGCGCCACGACCCAAGCCGGACCGCCGGACATGCATCCGTACGTCGCGTCATCGAATTTGTCTCACCTACTATTATCTTACTTTCTATGGATGGCATGCTCTCCTTTTTTTTTTTTTTTTTTTTTTTTCCACTGCCTCTGCCTTCCACTAATTCACACATCCCCTCCTCATCCTATAAAAAAAAGTCTAGCCCCCAAACCTACCTAGCATTCCAGCGGTGGGTAAAAGCACTTCAACCCCTTCCTTCCTTCTGTCCTTCGGCTATATCTCCTCATCACAGCCTCCTGCTAGGGATGGACAGGCTTAGAGTCCACAACAACAGCCCCAAGCAAGTGAAGGCCAAGAAGAAGCCCATCAAGGTAGTGTACATCTCCAACCCCATGAAGGTCACTGCGAGCCCCGCCGAGTTCCGGTCTCTCGTGCAGGAGCTCACCGGCCAGGACTCCTACATCGCCGACATCGACTTATCCAAATTCCCCATGTATGATTCCGCCAATAACTCCCCGGCGG
Source organism: Metroxylon sagu (assembly GCA_017589505.3). Classification (NCBI taxonomy): domain Eukaryota; kingdom Viridiplantae; phylum Streptophyta; class Magnoliopsida; order Arecales; family Arecaceae; genus Metroxylon; species Metroxylon sagu. The sequence continues at coordinate 2,002,550 of JACVBY030000629.1, forward strand.
CCCCTAAGACGGGCCCCAGGGATGCCTTTGAACCTGGCACGGTCCGGCCGAGCCACGGCTGGGAGAGGAGTCCGGCAACACCTTTCGAGGTGTTTGAGGAGGTCTTCGACCCACAACAAAAGTTAGAGAATTTTTCGGGGTTCATGCCCTCGTCGCAGTGTTACGAGCCTCATCTCGGTGGAAGCTTTCGGAGCTTCGAGAAAGCGTGAGTTGTAGATTGGCCTTTAAGCTTTTTGAGTTATTGTATCAGGTTGTGGCTCTTATGGTGTTCATGTACGTAATTTTTAATGGATATGTTTATACGTGCGCGTTGCTAATTAAGATGCAATTTGGCCTGACGGGGTCTGATAATTTTCTGGAAGGTTGACTTCCCCGGTTAATAACATACCAACAAAGTATGGGAATTGTATGAAATATTCCCTAAAATATTTCTCAGATGGATATCAAGTGCCATATATTCTCACTAAATCCTCCACTACGACCCAAAACTTTGCGGATATGTGCTCCAGGTACGTAGAGATTCTTCGAAATATTGGCAATCTGTGCATGCGAAGTCCAAATGAAATGGGTATATATGCTAGTCGCCACCCCTTATCTTTCTGGGCAGTGCGCGCAAATCAGAATGAGTATTCATGATATGAGGAATTAGGAGCAATTTACAGTTTTATATATATATATATATATATGAAAAATTAGGAGTGCCCTCTTGGGTTGTTCTATCTAAATTATCAAAAAAAAAAAAAAACTAATAATAATGACCAGACTTTAATATCAACAGAACAAAAAGATGTGAAAACCCCTTTGTTGAAATGTATTATAGCATTTTGAATGTTGACTAGCTTTTATGAGGTCATGTCTTTAGAAATATTTCTCTATCTTTCTTGTAGGTTCTATTCACTATTACTGAAAATAACTTCGATGGTTGGCTCTTGTTTTAGCTACATCGTCATACAATAAAAGTGATAGATTTATATTTTCAAAAAGTCGTATGTAGTTTTATTAGAAATCTTTATTAATTTTAGTAATTTATTAAGATTATTTTAAAAAATTTTAAAAATTTAGAAATTTTGATATATGCTATCACATATATGCACGAGTATAATATATGAAGTAGCGTGTCTTTGTGAAGTTGGCTACATGTGGCAATGAGAATGCTATGTCATAACACATGTAGGCTTGCACTCTCCTCATGTTCTAGTTATCATATACTTTATTTTGCTTATTTTACTTATTATGATTTAAACTTATTTTAGTAATAAAATTTGATCAGATTTTATTGTATTGCATGATTTTACCAATATTACTCCTTTGATACTACTGTATTTGCGTGATTATTTGATTAGCTCATTCAACTAGCTGTTTATACCACTAAGGGCTAATTGTTCCTTTTCTGAGGGGCCTACATCTAAGAATGTTAATGAGAGCTTTGCTCTATAAATACGAGTGTCTTTATATAATTTAACAATAATGTTAAACCTTTCTTCTCTCTAAAATCTTTCCCAATGTGAGTTTTGGGTGATTACTATAATTTCATTTGAGTTATGAGAACCATCTACTGAGTGTGCATTTGATGAAAGGATCATTGTATCTTAGGAAAGAATTGCCAAGCAACTCCTGTACCATATGTGGTTGAATCTTTCTTTAAAAGAAGTGTCATAGGACATGCCTTGATCGATAAGCTTCTTTCTCTCTTTTACTACTATTCCTGCTAGCCTTTTCCCTTATTGGTCTTCCTATTTACAATAATTTTAGAGAAAAATTTTATTGTGCTAGCTTGAATCCTTAGTAATCTTGATTCTTGTTTTATTAAAAATAGCTTTCAAAACTGTCTTTGATGATCTTGCTAAGCTTGAAAACTTTTGTGGGCAAAACTTTAAGGGATGGCAAAGTCATATGAAGTATTAGCTCACTTTCCTTGATTTATTCTCTATCATTTTTGAACTTAAACCTAACCCAAATGAGAAGTTACTAGGTACAAAATATGCTTAGAAACTATTTGAAAAGAAAAATTGATTAGCAAGCCTACTCCAATCGACCGCAAGCTAGGTAGAGAGCAGTGTTTCAAGTAGTTCTTTAGCATGCTCTTCTCTAGTTGACTGCAGTTAGGTTCGGTCGATTGTCTAGTTTCAATTTTGCCTTTTTATGACTATTTTTCATTAATTTTGATAAAAAACTTAACCTAATTCATTTTCAATGGATTTTGACCTTATGCAATTACTTTCCTATCAAGTTTAATAATGAGTCCTTTCTTTAGGAAAAATAAAAATTACACATTGAACCTTTGCCTTCGGACTTCAACTGTTGACTATTCTTTGAATTTGCCAATATTCTTCTCCGACTTTCATCTCTAAGTATGATTTGAGTTTTTACCATATCAGGTATATTTCGAATGTGATTTTATCATTTGAGCTTGAATAGATTTGTACTCTTTCTTAAAATCATCATGAACTCAACTATACTATTAGTCTTTTAATTATTTTCTTGTTATCATCAAAATATGTATAATTAAACTTTAAGGTTCAATAATACCAATACTCTTCTTGCCAGCTTGTTGCATATCATCCACCCATAGCACTTGAAAATGATGCAACTCAAGAGTGGAGACCGTTGATCATCTCCTCTTCCTTTTCCTAGTATACAAGTCAATTTGGAATTTGGTTAATTATAAGTATTTCTTGGCTATTCAATCCACCTCTCAAGTTTTTGATTTTCCATTCACTAATCCCACATAAAAATATATCCATCATGCCCATTTACTATTAATTTATATTCTCTAGTTGATTTGGAAAGGATGGATTGAGATGATGTTTTAAAGTATTTCTTTTAATCCTATTAAGATCTCTAGACATGTTGTGCATCTAGCAAATGATTTCCTTCATTCTTTAGAGTCATGGTGAATTGAGGTCTCTAGCATCTAGGGAATGTCACAATCCCATCATATGGATTCTTCAAATTGCTCTTATCTCATGACAACCCCCTCAACTAAGTTTCTTCAAAATAAATTTTGATGGTTCAATTCATTTTAATAGTGTAGGTGCTAGCTATTAATCCAAGACCAATTTGGTAGGCCTCTAAAAGAAGCTAGATTAATTCTTGTTGATGATATATTTGTACCAAATGTAAAATTTATGATGGCTTTGAGGGATATTCAAATTGCTTGTGAAAAGTTTTCGTATGATAGCTATATTATTCAAGGTAATTCAACCATAGCAAGAGCTTGGATTTCTAACAAAACTAAGTATCATCATCCTTGTTCATAGAGGTTAGCTAGTCTTCTACCAAACCCACTATTAGTTTCTTATTGACATATGCTTTGAGAGGCAAATCAAGTAGCAAACTTCATAATAGTAGCAATTTGAGAGCATTGTATCTTCTAGGAAGAAAAGTTTTCTCCTCTTTTGATGCATATCTTGAGGGTGTTGCTTTCTTTAGTTCTTGAAAGGGCTTTTTTTTTTTTTTCCTTTTTTTTTTCCAAAAGAGCAGAGAAGAAAGCTCCATGAGAAAACCCACATCCGCTAGTTAGTGGAATAATCTAACTTGAGGCTGAACATATAATTTAGAAGTAGATTGGTCAAGAAAGGAAATAGGGTACTCATTAGTTTTAGTGAAATGGTGCAACATTGATGAGGGAATGCTACTTGTATAAACTACTAGTTAGGAAGCTTGACTATTGTTATGAGATTATAGGTTCCTACTTTTTCGGTTAATGGTAAGTCCATGTTTGTTTTCATTGGCATAAAAGTTGGAAGTTTTATTTATTTTCATTGGATTAATCATGGTTGTTAGGTTGTTTAGTAGTGGAGTGATTGTAGACTTTTGCAATGAGTCCAAAATCTCAACAATCTAAAATCTTGTGTTGTGATGTTTGTTAGAATTAGGTGACAGAAGAATATTCCATTTTCTTATGCATAGGAAGTCAGCTCCCTCCATTGCCATTCTTTCATCTTTCATTTTGAATGCCCATTTCAAGATTTGAGCGACCTAATTAGATCCTTAAAAAATTATAATTGTTCCTAAGAAGCAAACAAAGGATACTTTTATATATGAAATTATTTTTATGTTCTCCTTTTTGTTTGGTGATTATTTATTTTCATTGGATTAATCATGGCTATTAGGTTGTTTACTAGTGGAGTGACTGTAAACTCTTGCAATGGATCCAAGATCTCAATAATCTAAAATCTTATGTTGTGATGTTTGCTAGAATTAGGTGACAGAAGAATATTCCATTTTCTTGTGCTTAGGAGGTCAGCTCCTTCCATTGCCATTCTATTTTCATCTTTCATTTTGAATGCCCATTTCAAGATTTGAGCGACCTAATTAGATCCTTAAAAAATTGTTATTGTTCCTAAGAAGTCAACAAAGGATACTTTTATATATGAAATTATTTTTATGTTCTCCTTTTTATTCGGTGATTAGATTCCAATTGGATCCTCACAAGGATGGGACATAGTGGGTATATCTTGATAATATGACACATTGTTGAAGAATATATAAAATTATATGTTTATGCAAAAAAAATATTTTGATTAGTTTCAATAAAAATGAGAGCGATAAATGGATCGGGTCAGACTAAGATATGCTTGGCCCTAACCCAACTTAATGTCATATTCGGATCATGATTTTGGACTTGATTCAACTCATTTACTGATCAAGTCAGATTGAGATAAGTTTGTAGAAAGGATTTTAACCCAACATGTAACCAAGTTAGATCCGAATCAATTAGGTCAATTATGACCCCAGACCAAATCCAAAATATTTAGTTTTGGATTAAGATCGAATTGGATCAAGTTTGCATCTTCTTTTATATCTAAAATCTAATAATTGACAATCAGATATTTAATAAGTAAAAAAATTAAACAAAATTATAAAAAGGTAACTTGAATTTTTATTTAATTTTTTTTAAATTTTATTCAAATAATTGATCATTCATAAGTTTACAAACTATGATATTTAAAATATATATTTTAATATACTCGAGAGCATCATAAAAGATGAACCACCAAAACAAATGATGAAACATGAGTGCTTAAATATAATTAAATGAAAATATATGAATAGGAAATATAGTTGTTAAGATGAAAAAAGAAGAATTAATTTAAATAAAAGTTTATTTAGTAAATTGGCAAGGATAATTAGTGTAAAGGAAGAATAGGTTAACATGATTTGGAACCTTAGCTCAGGCTCAATCAGGTTCAAGTCACATTAGGTTACTTTTTTATTAACCCAAGTTACACTCGAATGATATACTGACTAGGTTGGGTTAAAAAATATAAGACTTCAACATGATATGAAATTTAGATCAAGTCTAATTTTTGAATGTAATTGAACTTACGAGTCTTCAAATATAGATGGGTTAGGTTTCAACAGGTTGGGATAAGTCAAGTCATAAGTTGACCTAAAATTTTATCAGGTCTGAGCCAAATTAGGGTAATTTTTTATTGATCAAAGTTAAAGTTGAATGGTATACTGATCAAGTTGGGATAAAAAATACAAGATCTCGATTTAATATGAATTTTAGGTCAAGTCTAATTTTTGAATGTAACTAAACCCATGAGTTTTCAAATATGGATGGATCAGGTCTGAAGAGGTTAGGATCGAGTCAAGTCTGTTGACCTGAAATTTTAATTAATTTTAAATTGATCCTAACAGAAACAATCCATTTTAACCAAAATTTTAAGGTTTCCAAAAATGGATATCCTTAAAACGCCAAAAATGATTAATTTTCAATCCTATCAACTAAACCTAGCTAAAATTTTGAATTTCTATGTAATGTTTTAAGAATTACATTAGGCTTAATAGAACAACAATCACATCTAAGATTACCAAATCATGTGAGTCATAGAAGAACCTTAGGAAAAATTAAAATTTGAAACACCGTAATTGTCAATAAAAAGGATTTGTAGAACCATAGGTGATCTCGACACTAAAATTATGATGTAAGAAAATTCTAAGTCTTAATTATATTTTATTTGAAAAGAAATTTTTAAATATAGAAAAGTTAACCATCTTGATCCATTGCCCATTAATTATGGCATTGTCATGGCACAAAAAAACAAAGCCTGAGAAAAAGAAATAGGGACCAAAAAAATAGCAAACATAACAATTTCTGTTATCTAGATGCATGGTTCAACCATGACATTTATGTTGGATTAAAATTGACTAAAAAGTGGTTAAAGATTTGGTGCTGCATCACAAAACTGAGAGTTCTCAAGCTACCACTTATAGTCAAGAGTACATCATAAGCCAATTTTCTAGATTCTTTTTTAGGCTGCATAGGGACACAAAAAGGTCGGATTAAATAAAATTCAAATTGAAAAGATCTAAATATGTATTTGTACATACATACGTATGTATATAAACATACATATATGTGTGTATATGAGATTATGAGAGAATAATTCTTATTTTCTAACCTCTACTCTTACTTGAGCAGACTAAGCTTGGACTCACCTAACTCGACTTAGCTTGACTCCATCTTTTTGGGCTAGGATAGCAAGTTTCAGCCTATCAAGTGAGGCTAGATCTAAATTTTTCAGGCCTAACAAAGTTTGAGCCTACCTTGGGCTTGGTGTTTTCTAAGTCAACCAAGCCTGATCAAGCCCTATCAATATATTATATATTTTTATATAAAATTTATTTTATCTTATAAATTGTAAGCTACATTCTACTTTTTATTTTATATAAGCTTATAATTCTGAGATTTGGGAATGAAAGAGACCCTAACTCTAGTCTCCCTTCTCCCTTTCCTCTACTTTGCTCTTGTTGATGCTATCCTCTTATATTTGTTGTCCTCGAACCTGATGATGGTTGAAGCTCCATCCATGATGTGGTATCATGGCTAAAATGAAGCAATGTGGACTAGCTTTCCTATACATAAATATGCAAATTCATGCTAATTCCTGGTAAACAGAGTGGATAGAGAGGTTTCTTTTCATAGACAACAACTGTTCCTTCAGTTTAGTCCCTCCAACTTCCTTAATCCTCGATTGGCAATTTCATTATTAAACATATAGCCAATCAAACTCATGACCCATTAGAACTCTAGATTAGATACAGACACTATAAAAAACCAATACAAATGCAAAACAAATTTTAACTAACATTTTGGTACATTCAAAAACAGTAATAATTATAGTATGGAAAGCTAGTTTAATTAAAGCATGGAATGTTATGGTGGCTCTTATGTTTGACCTATCCTTGTTCTGAACAGATAAACTGCTATAGATGGATTCCTTATTGGAAACAAGCCTTACTCTTATTTGTGACAAGGAATAATAAACCATTTTGCTCTCAATCAAAAGACAGTTTAGGATGCTATTTTTGATACATGAGTTTGGTTACAAATTTATTAAACTAAAACAATAGGAGGTAGTCATGCCCTCAAGTCAAGGGACTACTGGCATGCTCTGTATTCAAGAATGACATATCCAACTCTTAACAATAATTTTTTAAGAGATGCCCTTGTTGTGTTGATAAGTTCAATATGAAACGAACCCCTCATGCTCGTGTGAAGTCAACTATCCTAAAGAGCGCAACAAAATAACAACTCTAATCCAACATATAATGGCAATCACATGTATGATGCCCAACCTCACCTATAGTTATAAATCATTTCCATGTATCTAGAATGATTCAATTCTGTCCTTGGAAAACTCTCTGTCCACTTGGTCACTCTGCCCAAATAGTGATACTTGTGAACTCTTTTGTAGTTCTAACACTGGTTGTGAGACGACCTGATACTATTTATAACTGTATCTATTGAGGAAACAGCCATGATATCTCAACTCATTCCGATATTAAATATATAGATGACTCTGAAATTGTACCCTACTTCTAACACTCTCCTACATTGCCATTTAGGTATTTAAACTCTTAGGATGAACAAATAGCTCATGTTCACATTCTTATAGCTGCCAAATCAAGAAAGTTTTATTATAGCATAACCTACCTGGCAAATTCTATTGCCTAATGAAAGTAATTATCTTATGGGATATAGAAGTAGCAAGAAATATAGAAGCAGCAAGAAGACCGTATGCTTTTATGTCATGATTCATCCATTGAATTGAAAACACTTCATAAGTATCTAGACCAATGATCTAACTAGGAAAGGCGGAGAATCATCTCAAGTTCTCCTATACTTTATGCATGTGTGGTAACCATTCTACGAAGAATACAGCACCAAACTTATTTGCTCAAAACTATGAAGGATGATGAATGGCACTTAATCTGTGCATTATCATATCACATACGAAAGTCTAACCTTGTAGGATTTTCTTGTGAACCAAATACACCCATTAAAGCTCAAAAAGAACGATCAATTTTGTAGAGCCAGATATATCAAGGGAAAGCTAAGAAACTAGCTTCCATTTATTGTTACAAGAAATAGAATTGTGGTTACCTCGATTTCAGTGCACACCATTCAAATGAGCACTCAAATCTCCTGCATTAAATATAGCATGGAAACAGATAAGAGAATACAACATTTTACCATTGATAACAGAATACAACATTTTACCATTGCTTTTACTCATAATTGCACCTAAGCTTGCTGTATATAACATCAAAATCATATGAAAAAAAATGTTATAAGACATGTATCAACTCTGCTTCAGTTATGTAGCTCATGCATAGATCACTTCTTCAACCTGGCATTGAGAGCTCTAGGTGGCACTCTTTATCACCGGTTGAGTTAAGAAGGGTTTGAAGGTCAGCAAGAGCCCAACTAATCCAACAACGTTTAAGACGAAGAAAACCATATGATCACCTACACCAGAATAGGTTAAATTTTCACATAAATTGACATAATGAACTTTCAATATTTTACTCCAAATAATTTTACATCATTGAACCTTTAGTTCAAAAAGTCAAATTCAGATGGTGAAACCCCATGCATGTTTTCTCTTTTTTCAGTGCAATCCCCAGGATTGGAACATTGGACCTCCTTGAAGGAGGAGCCCTATAGGGATGGTGCCAACCAACTGCATTAACAGTTGTCTATCATTATCATCATATAAAATTAACATGTTTACTATTAGACTTAAAGAGTATTTGTACGTCCTATGACAAATGAGCTGATGAAATGAAGTTCTGAATCTAGAACATGATGCAGATGTGGCTGAAATGGTTCATCATCAGTAGATAATTTTATCTGGTCCAGATCAAAATTCTGAACCTAGAATTATATTTCCAATTTACATTTAGCTTCAATAACACAATCCCTATTGTTCCAAAGTTCTGGTAAAACAGGATCAAGTTTAGACATTAATGCACGTCCTAACATGGAAAAACTAAGAGACTCAAATCAGATTTGAGATGATTACATATCACATAGATAAATTGGTACTTGAATGGGTCTTACTTGCATAGATCTCCAACATTTGTCATCTGGGCGTTCAGCACAGGTGCATTCCATCTTAAGTGTCCCTAAGTGCCTGACATGGCAGGCCCCAACTATCTAAGAACCACAACATGATGTATTAAATATGACTTCACTCTCTTTTTCTCTATATTTAATATTTGTACGTATATATGTCACTCTATATTATAGGTAGATCCAAATCCATTGCCTCCATTTTGCACCAAAGCCTCTCCATTCAAGCGGCTCCCAAAGGAACTCCCAGCAGAACCCTAATGCAATCTTATTTCAAAACCATCTACTGATCTCGCTTTATTGTTGTTAGATAGAATGTCCACTCTCATTGAAGGAAAGTCAACACCTTTTCCCCTGTGGATGTTGACTACTATTCCCTACCCCACCATAGTGTGGCCCTGCCCCATTTGCCTTCTTTGTGTGCGCGCGCATACGTAACACCTTGGCCATGATTATGGAATCACCTAAACAATGTCCTTTTGAGGAAATGATACACAATCCTTATAAGAACCACCGTCCAAAAGATAAAAACCACAAACATGAGAGAGACTTGGTTTGGAAAGAGAAGATCTAGTTCACAACTAGTTGTGGCAACTTTATATTAAGAACATAATGCCAAGTAAAGTGCGTCCACATTGCACCATCTCCAATTGCCCAGAAGTGCCAATACTAGGTTATTCTTGATGACAAAATGCATGGCTGAGCTAAGTTGGGAACAATCATAAGAAATTGACACTAATATTCTATGGTGGTGTGTACACTACAAGAGTTGCACGGATCACCTAAGTTTTATCAATGACAGTACTTCATTGTAGGAAAGTGATCCTCTACAAGGTTTCTGCAGTTTCTTGAGTTGGCTTTGGTTTTATTTTTCAATTAAAAACATGTTTCATGTTGTCACTGAAGTTTAAAAGGAGGCAAAGTGAAAATATTACTGATAGAAAGGTGGGACTTTCACAGATGGATAATTACTAATTAGTGTTGCACCCACTAGAACCTTGCTTCCGCATCTGCACCTGCTTTCTGAAGCTTCCACCAAATCACTATCCTGAAGTGAAATCAGTGACAATTTAGCAATAAATGTGCCATTCATTGTTTTATCTTTCACCCTTAATTCTTAATTATGCATTTCTTTGAATATGATGACAATATAAGTAGTTCTTTGTTACTTTATAGTTTTGTTACTAACTTTTAGAAATGCTTCCCACATGCTTTCTTGCTCTTTTTTTTGAGATTTATGCTCCCTTAAGCTTGCATTTAGCAATGTATTTTGGGCTTCATCACATCTGAAACTTCATATGATTTGCTTTAGTGGGTTAGGAATATTCCAATTCAGGATGTGCAAGATATTTGAATTAAATTTGGCTGAATTTAGGCTAATTAAATATTTTTTGCTGATTTAAGATATAAAAATTAAAATAAAGTATGAAGTAGAAGACCTCTGGTTGACCTGATTAAAAGATTCTTTACAAGTAATAATTTGCTGCTTAGATGATAGGAGGTTTATTTGTGATGTTTGGCAAGTTTGTTGTACTTGATTTCTTCTGGAGTTTATATGACAATAGCAAGCAAAGCTAATAGAGACTTCAAATTAGAGCATTATAGTTTAAGCTCTGCAACATACTTAGGATCGTCAACGAACTGACAGGACACTGTAGACATCTAGAGGAACTACACTGCAAATCTAGAACCCTTCAATATCCACTTTTAAAGTTAAACTTCTATGTATAATTTATTGAAATAGAGCAGGTTTATGTATTGTTGTGCATATTCTTAGGCCAGAGCAAGTAATACCTGGTAAGAAGGAAGCTTTTTGATGCATTTGTGCCCATGAAAATCTGCAGAAATATAATTATCATCATTTATAAAAAAACAATAACTGGTGCTCAAGCACAACATTAATACAGATAATTAAGAAAATTTAGGAGCACGAACTAAAATTAATGAATAAACCTTCAGAGTAAGTGGTTGATGAACTATTTAAAGATAAATCTTTATGATAAATTAGATCTATTTAAAATTGACATTATAATACATTATAACCGAGATAGTATAGAATGAAAGGGCTGAAATCGGTCCTGGAATCTCTTTAAGAGATGTCTTAGCCATCTCGGCCTATCTTATTCAGTCGAAACTTGAATCACTGCTTCATAGTATTTTCAAGCTTGCACCACCATAGCATGACCCTTGATGTCTTGTTATGGTGCATGATCCCTCTTGCCCTGCTACCATACCCATCACAACTATACGGTAGCATATGCCTTGAGACCAAAATGGGATAGGCCTTTTTGGTCAACAAGGATCATGAAGGTTAGTGTGGTTGAGGGGGATTCAAAGATTTCAGCATTTTTGTATAGAATGAGAATCTCACCATAGTGGGAAGAGGATAAGAGATGGAAAGAAGGATAAAGAGAGGAGGAAGAAAAAGAAAGATTGGAGGGAGATAAGTGAGGAAGAGTAAGAACTAGCACTGAATCACTGGTGCCACAACATTTTTTTCCTTAAATCCATTTTGTTTCTCCGGCAATTAGTCTCTAATTTTTACCTTCTCTCTTCTTCTTTTATTGTTAGTGGATTAATCCATTTTTTCAACTACTAGTTTCCCATCATTGGCCAGCTTTCCCGACCAGCATACTTCCATTGGCCAAAGGAAAAAAGCAAAGAGAAAAGAAGAAAACAAAAGAATGGAGGAAGAGGGAAAGCAAAAGCTCGCCATTTGCACACCTAGGGCTGCTAAAGAAACAAGCTGTCACGAGCAGCTCAGGTTTGGCCCATAATTTTTAACTCATATTTGGCTTGCTCAGACAGCAAACGATCCAAATGGCAATCAAGATTCTTGAGCTAGAAATATAAACAAGCCAAAGATAGGATCTAAAGAGCTCACTTTGGTCCGGACCCATATGTTTTGAAATAATATAAGTAAATTGCTAATTATCAACAAATTTTATTATTTATTCATTGAATAAATTTTGTAGGAGGAAATGGGTGGCCTATATACCTTTGTAGAGGATGTACCATAGCAACTAGATTGTGATGTAATAGCTTGGATCAATGAGCCTTGTTACAGCTTCCCTAGGTAACCCTTTCTCCCCAAACTTCAAAAAGATTAATGGCACAGCCCACTATCTGGAGACTCACTACTCACCACTTAACAAATTATTGTTCCAATCATATTGCCCAAAAATGCCTTTTCATCATGGACCTATGTTGCACTCATTTTCATTCCAATACTTTTAAAAAACAAGGGGGAACAAATGAAGGTAAGCCTACCACTGATCCTGCTTTTCCTTCGTCTACTATGAAAAAAAAAGTCTTCGCTGTCTCAATATCAGATCTCGGTACCACATTGCTACAGTGTTGGTATGTCTAGTACAAGGGTTGGTTCAGCATATCAAGACTCCATTTATACACATCCCATACCGAGTCTTGATTCAATAACGTATCAAATCTCAATTTGATACCAGAATGGTACAATATGCCCACTATGTGGCAATACGCACTAGTATGGCATACCATACCCTAGATCCCTCCATTACCTTAAGGCCACAAATCCTCTAGACTGGGTTAATATGTCCCAACTTCATCTCCTGCCCTTTACTCTTCACCAAAGGTGAAAAATGATATCAGAAAACACAGATTGGGGCTCCCTATCTCCCCCTTCTCTCCTTGCATATTCTTCCTCTATGGAATGTAGTAACAATGGTGAATGAAACAAGGTCATTCCTTTTACATTCATTTTCCACCTTGCAATACTTGAGACCATGACAATAGGGCCAATGTATCCATAAAAAATAATCTAGATCCACCCTTCACTCTCTTGATTTTCAAAGAACATAATTTGGACTACCATTAAATGATTCTAGTCTTCTTCACCCATGCCATTGTCAATAATACATCATTTCGAGTGCTACAACAACAATAAAACCTTAATCTCAAACTAGTTGGAGTAGGCTACATGAATCCTTTTTCTTCATTCTACTGGGTTTTGAGTCATATTTTCTATAAGATGCAAAGATTTTAAATCTTTCTTTATCACTTCATCCCGTATAATTTTCGATTTAGCTTTACCTCTTTTTTTCTCTCATATAATCTTTTTCCCCTCTCTTAACCATTAATGAGCCCAATGGAGCCAAGCTCAAGTGAGTTTGTCAAGAGATGAACAATAATTAAGCTTAGCCAGTTTAGTTCTTGATAAGCTTGAGCTGAGCTCGAGCTAGTTCTGTATGTTTCATCTTTCAAGCCAAGCTTCAGCTAGGGATTTGCAAACAGAGTCAAGCACATTTGTATCTAAGGGAGCAACATATATCTATGCAATACTAGATTTTTGGCTTTTAAATACATTTTGGGTACAGTAAAAAAGTTTAACTCACTGATTAAATTACTATGAAATTAAAGAACTATAGAAGAAAGCCAAATTCTATGGATACAAAAAGGTGAAGAATAAAGGAAGAAAATTGATAGAATATCTCTTGAAATAAAATGCATGCTATGCTGGAAAACATTGGTTCATATTCCTAAGCTGCACTATGACTAGCAAAAGTTCAGGCTTTAATCATCAAGTATTAGCATTAACACAGAATGGAAGACACCGTGAATACTTACAGAGCTCCTCCACCAGCAGGTGCAGCAGCTTTAAAAAGAGACATTGCAGTTACAGAAATACCATTTGCAGCGCCTCTTTGGTGTTGAGACTGCAAAAACATATAAGGTTAAACATAGTATAACTTTAAAATAATGTTAAATATGACAATTATTCTTAATGAGGCTTGTTTTCTTAAAAGTCCGTAGGAGAATAAGATAATGTGTCATAATTGCATTTAGAGGAATAGGAAACTGACCACAGCATTGTTCTGTAGGATGTTGAACCCAGTGATTACTGTTACCTGATTTCATTTAAACAAATACACATTAGAAGAGCATTTTCAAACAAAAATGACATGAAGTAATATCGAACCAGTGACCTACAAGGAAAAATCAAACAGATACAAATTTATATTGATTATTTTCAAATAACAACAGGAATGCAAAGTGAACTGTTAATCTCATGGTGTTATAGGCATGTACTGAATTAGGTCAATAATGTCAGATATTTGCCTGATTAATTTGATTATACTCCATATTTACATAAAATAATATACACAGAAAAAAAAAAGCTGAACAATTCATTCCAGAGCAAATATTTGCAGAGATCCAATACCAGTGCATCATTCAAAAAAGAATTTTTAGCTTGAGAAACAGCTTAGAAAACAAAATGCACAAACACAAAGTTGATTATAGCATTATGCATGCCGATTAATTTAGTACAGAAAACTCCTTCCCATCCTTTTTAGGAGGACTTAAATAAAATCTTTGTATGTTGGCTCGTAAGGCTTAAACAAAAATGTGTCTACACTAGCCCTGTAACAATCCGGAACCTCATCCAAAAAGGCTAGCTAAAAGATATTATTTTAATTTCTCAATCTTGTATACGTACCCAAAATTTACTTAATGCATAACTGATGTGAGATTATAAATATGCTTACAAGGGTCGTCATATTCTCTCCATTTAAGCCCTAACATTCTCATTAGGCTAAGGATCCAAATCTAATCACAAATAGCACAATCAGCCCATGATCAATCTTAAATAGGCCCGTGCTACAATATCCCCTAGTCTATATAGGTCATGGGCCAATTCTGCTCTGATACCAATTATAATGGGACAAAACTTACATACAATTTGTTAGATGTTTTGCCATCAGTTCCTTCATGGAACAAATGACGTGTACATCCATCACACTTATCAAGTAACCTAATACTTCACTCAAAAAAGCTAGCTAGGAAGTATTATTTGCATTTCTTGTCCCTGTATATGTATCTAGGATCTACCTAGTGCATAGATGACCCAGGACTAAACATATGCTCATACGGGTCCTCATAAGAAATTGCCTGCAAGATTAGGTATGACTTGTGCCAAGCTCAATTGTAAACAAGGCTTTCATAACAAGGCAAAGACCAATTGATATGAGTCAATGTAAGGACCAAGAATGAGAGAAGCTTGATATTGCTGTTTCCCAGAACCTTATAACAAGGCAAAGATCTACTAACATGCTCACATAAAATAACTGAGCATGATAAAAGTCCAATATTGCTGCTAAGAAAACAGAATCCCATGTCCACTTCATCGAAAGCGCTGGTAAGGAGAAAAATATTAGAGCTTGACAAAGGATGGTGGACAGAGGCTAATGGCACACCATTTATAGGCAATGAATAGAAGTTTCTTTTCTAAAAACAATCAATCCCAGGATGAAAGAACAAACTGGATTACCACATGAACTGAACTGTTTGATGAACTTGGTGGATGGTCACAAGCAAACACTGTGCAGGTGCAGGGCGGAGCTCATAGCAACTGGGGGGTGGGGGAGGATTTCCAAAAGGAAATACATCAGTTTGTGGTGCTACCCAGATAGGCATGGCTATTTAACAGTCTCAGGTCTTGCAACTCTTGTGAACTGACAACACAGCTTAAATTAATAAAAGACTATTGCACATAGCTTTGTTATTCAAGCATTAAGTGAGAGAGATGACAAGCAAAATAATAAACAGAAAGTAATTCAAGCCTATAAGGTTAATGGTACTAATAGTGAGATGTTTCTTCTCAAAAAAACAATGATGTGGTGTGGGCCAATAAGCTATTATCTCTACACTTTTGATATTTTTCTGAGACTAGAAATGCGCTACTATTATCATTAGGTGCACTTCATATTTCTCATTCTTTAGAGTTGCAAAACAAGTGCATTTATATGTAATTTGGCATCAATTTTATTTTTCTATTTTTAGAAACACAAAAATAGATTTTTTTTAATTTTTCTTAAATTTTCAAAATATAAAGCCATAAACATAGCGATAGCATGGTAAAAATGAACGATTTAAATCACATGAGATAGAAGTATCCTGATTTCTCTACAAAACGAGGCAGCCCATTATCTCACCTTCTCTTGATAGCCATCCCAAAAGAGCATCTTGGCACCCTCGTCTCTCTTCCTTTTTATTTTTTATTTCATTTTTCTTTTTCTTTCTTTTCTTCTTTTCTTTCCTTTTTCTTCACCTTTATTTCCCTTTTCTCATTCCTTTTCTTTTTCCTTGTCTTCTATTTCTACAAGGTTGGGTTTTGATGTCCCGCACCTATCCTAGTCCCATTTTTTCATAGGAATAGGATGAGACAACTAATACACCTTTCGTCTTGCCAAGACTTAAAACCTTGGTGAAAACAACAATGGTTAATGCAGAGATGATTACTATAGTGGCGGAGGCAAGGGGGTGGTAGTTGTGATGGTAAATATGAGTTTCTTATTTTAAAATATTGAAAGGATTTCTTACTTATATTTTTTTTCTAAAAATAATGAAGGTGACTCATGAAAAATTAAAAAAAAAATCAATAACACCAAAATTGATTTTTTTCTTGGATTCCATGATTTCATTTTAAAATAGAAAACAAAAATAAAAGCAACACCAAACAGTTAAAGGAGCACATTTTATAAGTCATCATCGAAATAAAATTTAAGAAAATAATAAAAAAAGATCTACTCATAAACACCCAGTCCATTCAACAACTTGTACATTTGTATAAGCCTAAGGGTAATAAAAGAAAGAGGGAAAGTAAGGAACCATTTGGTTCGCCAATGGAATTGGAATTAGAATTGGAATTGTTTATTCCCTCCATCTGTTTGATCCATATGAGAATCAAAATCAAAATCAGATTGATTTCTATTGTTGTTGTTTGATTCGTCCAAACCTTGGAATCGGATTTCAATTTTGTTCCTCGGAATCTATAGAATAAAAGAGTTGCTGATTGTAATTATTTATTTAGAATAAAAATTCAATCAATATCTAGAAGATGAGCATGGTAGGTTCATTTTCCTGCCTCTTGTCCTTTCTCCAAAATCAGAAAAAAAAAGAGACACCGGGTTTACATCCTAGGGTTTGACTATGATTTTATTTTATTTTTTAATGTGCGATTATAGCATGTATTTCTACTGTTTGCGGTTGTGGATGTTGTAATAAGAGAGAGAAGGGGCAAGAGAAAAGGATGAGAACCGTTATGGCTAGAATGGAAATTGCAATATGACATAAGAGTCCAGATTTCTAATCATTCCTAAAAGATGATTCTCATTTCACATGGAATGGGAATTGTATTATGATTCCACACAAACAAATAGTTGGAATCAGAATTGGTGATTCTGATTCCCATTCCAGAGTTCCATTTTTATGAACCAAATTACGACTAAAAAAGTAGATGGAAAATAGAATGGACCTACTAATCTCTTGATTGAGAATGGATGGAAATTATGTGCAAAAGGTGGAGGAAAGGTACACATCTATACATCCATTGGTGAAGATTTTCGAAAGTAGGTTCTAGAGAATAGGCAATAAAATAGTGAGATTAAAAGATTGAAGGAGTTAGAGACACACCGGAGTAAGTGTGCAGATAATTAATGCAGGTCATATCTTGCATGAATAATCACATTTAAATTCCTAACAGGACCAAGAGCTACCATTAAAGCTCTAGAATAAAAAGGAAAAACCAATGGTGATAGTGTAATATCGAATAGAAACAATTAAGATAGGAAAGAAAAGATCATACGATTGGTTCAAAAGTTAGCACTGAATTTTATGAGATTTCCAAGTGGGAGTGGGGTTTGAGCATTAAGGTTAGGGGGGCCAGCCTGGTTATCTCAGGAAGATTGAGAAGATAACCATGAAGATTTTCAGTAGCAATTATGATAACATAGACTTAGATGTGATATTGTGCCAACAGAAAAATTAAGAAAATATAGATCCTGAAGAGTTAATTCCCGATTCTCATGCAAATAGAGAAAAGTTAAATGCATGGCTCCCTAGCTTGCAGTCAGAAGCCTAGCCAATGTTTTCCAATTTCTGTTTGCCATGGAGGATAGATTAGCAAATGAAGCGGAAAAATCCCTAAATATATGGTGGAAGTAACATTGATTATGTCATTATGGACATGGTCATCCCTAATTATATCTGAATTTGTTCTAAGAAATATTTAAAAACAACCCCATTTGACAGCAATACTGTTTCCTGTTTTCTGCTTTAAAAAATAAAAACATGATAAAGAGGCAAAAAAGATGTTTGGTACTATTTCTATTTGCATTATTTCTTAAAAAAGTAAAAACAAGAAAATCTCTCTTCTACATTTTTTAGGAACAAGGAACTAAACTTTTAGAAGAAAGACCTACTCATCTCCCTAATACCTCATCCACCACTATTGTCACCACCAACACCTACATTCACGACCGCTAACTCCACCACCATCACCACTGCCATCACCACCATCACCGCTGCCTCTGCTACTACCACCGACACCACTACTGCTGCCACCACAGTTTTAAATCTCAACAGAACATCCTGTGAGATGTCAGGACAAGTTGCCATCTTAAATGTTAGGACAAAACCTTTCCGCTATCATCTTAGCGTCCCAATTGGCCTATTTTCGGACATCCCCCATTTCAAGTATCGAGATAAACCGAGTCACACCACCATGAAAAAATCATGATACTCTTTCCTATAGAATTTAAAACCTTGGCTGTTACCACATGCCATGGCCGTCTCTACCACCACCATTGTTGTCACCATGGTTTCAGAACACAGTGGGATATCTTATGGGATGTTGGGACGGATTGCCATCTCAAGCAATGGGATAGAACTATCTTACCATTATCTTAACATCCCAATCAGCAAATCAAAAAAGAATGGGATGACGGTGCATCCCATTCCACAAAAAAGTTGGGATAGCTCCATTCCACAAGATTTAAAACTTCAGTCATCACCACCAAAGGTTGGAATGCGAGTTTTTTTTTTTTTTTCTGGTTTCTGTTTTTGCTTCAAAAATAATAGACTATGCCAAAGATGTTTGTACTTTTCAAAATTTAGGAAAAAAGTAGAAAGAATATCTCTTGTTTCTTAAAAATAGGAACAGTGAATGCAATGCCTAGCACAACTTAAATCTTTGTTAGCAGAAATAATAATGATGTTACATATTTCTCCTCTAACTTATCAGCCCTTTAATGACTCCATCAGCAGACATGTCTAAGCTTATGCAGAAACATTTCATCATTCGTAAAATGCCTTTTCTTTCATACTGATATTTACATATTAGAAGAGATTGAAGTCAATGCACATAACAATGATCAAACAAGATGAAATTTGTTGAACTATATAAACATAAATGTCTATAATTTATATCTAAGAACATAATCCAACAGCATCAGCAATAGTTTGCACTCAGTATAGAAAAATACAGTAAACTTAACCAAAAATTTATCAAGCATTTAAGTTATGTTGCAAGTATCATGATAATCATAAATTCAGTCTTTTCTTTTTATGTCAGGGGGAAAAGGTATCGCATTGAATTTGTACTTACAGAAAAAGCATTTTTCAACAAGGATGCACAATTCACAGTCAATGCAAGTGTAAATCCAGATAGTTTAGCCATAAATGGATAGCTGGCAAGCAATGGTATAGATAAAACCTGCATATCAAATGATTTAATATTACTAAAAGATTTTAACACCACATATGAAATTGAAGTATCAAAACAAATGACAGAAAATACATACCACTGCCACACGGGATGAAGTGATAGGTCCTAAATATTTTGCAAAACACGGATAAAGTAGCAGTTGATAAAGAAGCAGACCAAAACCTAAAGAGAACAATATATCAGAAATTCGGTGTCCAATATGATTAAATGTCAGAATGTGAAAAGATATGAGATAATATGAGATATGCTATGGTCAACCTAGAAAGTCCTGCAATATGCCCATCAATTCAATCATCACAAGGGACATGATCAGCATAATTCCAGTTTACTAATTGGATCATTAACTTGCTTACAAACTGCTTTACATTTTAAATGGTAAAGAAGTACAACAAAACAATTATAAAGATTAGCTCTAATCCCTGGATTAGCCTCACCAGTGAGTTCTCTCTGCAACAAATATTACATTGGTTAGCAAAAGAAAGCTGCTCGTTTACCTGCAACAAATACTTCAAGATTTTCACTAGTTCAGCAAGCTATTTGCTATTACTTAACTTACACCAGCTGAACACTGCATATTTGCTTCTGCATCTATTTTTCTTAACAGAATACAGGTTGACTTAACCCAAATTACTGTGATGCAATGAAGCAACTCCAGAAACTGGTTACAATAAAAGCCCCTACAAATGATATATAAAGCAACTAGCTTGCCAGCAAATTATACAAGTGCCAATAAACTAAAAAGGTTTACAGTAACATGAGAATTGCTTTTATTTCCCATGTTTTATGAGGGCATGTATTGATATTCAATTCCCTAGGGAACACACTTTGGCGGGCACTGCTAACTCACAACAAAATATTTCCAGGCCCACATGAGAGGCTTGGCAACATGTGATTCAACTAACCCGTGTATTGCACCAGTTCCTGTGAGTCACACCAGTACCCTCATAATGGATGGCAGGAGGAATTTTTCATGTGGCTGAACAGGCAGCTCCTAGCACTACTCTTTTTTTTATCTTTCTTGAATCACTCTTTTAGCAGGTATGAAATTACCTGTGGTTGCAAGCACCTCACCAACATCTCGAGATGAAAAGCTCAATCCTCCATATATTTTATTGCTCACAGCCCACAGGGAGAATATCTGAAAACAGAAACTGATGCTAAATAAAACACTAGAGAAGAAGATGAGGAAGTAAATGAAAGAAGCAAATTAAATTATTGGAAGGCACTGGTGATAATATTGAAGCAAGAAAGGAAAGCCAGCATTGCTAATCAAAATATTAGTTGATAGAAACCCTGACAAAAAAAATCCAGTGGTTAGTCATGACTCATGAGCAAGTAGAACTGTATTATAAATAATTTTGTAGTATTAATGCACGCATGTCAGCTTGTGGAAAGGCACGAATGGTGACATCAGAACGAAGGTATGGAATGTAAGAAGGCACATAAAGGCTAATACCTCTGAATAGGCCATGTCTTGAAGAGAGAAAACACAATAAACAATGATTGATGATATCAGCGGCCAATTCTTTAGTAAGCTTTTATTAGAAGCCGATTCTCTTCCTTCAGTTTCTTCACCATTTCTTTTCAGATCAGAGCCATTTAAGGAAGCTTCGAGAGCTTCTACTGTACCATCGCCTAAATTATTTTCCTTGTGTATATGCAGAGTTTCCTACAAAATTAATGAAGATTTAGAAGATGGATTTTGGTTAAAATGAAGCTGTCTGCTTTTGGATTTTGAACCAATTGTTTGCGTAAGATATCAAAACCAAATGCAATCAAATTTATTCAAGGAAGAAAATGTGCTGGATAATCTCAGAATGTAAATGAGAAGATGACTGCAAAGTGAACCAAATTTATGTATGCAAGAATATAGCCCTATTCTCTGACATAAAATTCCAATTCAAGTCCAGAATCATTAAGCACTCCACAGCAAAAAAGTCTAGGATATGAATAGATCTAAATGAGCTAATTTAAGCAACCATAAAAGCTGGAAATGTTAAGGATTTTTATTTCCTCAAAGAGAGGATAAAGATATAGATACAAAAAGAAAGAGAGGATAAATATGCAGAAGAAGTTGAAGTATTCTGTATACAGAACATTCAGATCATCTTTCAATATAACGCTCTGATATGGTTAGGACTTTCAAGAAACCTGGGTAGGACTTGAGTAAGAATAGCATTCCACTGAACTCTAAAAATCATGCATCCTGCTTACTTCAACCTGAATTATTGAAACATTATATGTGCAATTTCATCTTGTAAACTATTACAGGAGAATCCAGCTGAAGAACAGCCACTTAACCTCTCCAAAATTCAAAGTGCCAAAAAAGATTGATTCAAACCATTCAGACACTTTTAACAAAGTTCAAATATTTTTCTTCCCTCTCTTTGATGTAATATCAACTCTTCCATATAATATACCATTGACTAGTTAATCACAGAGCATATTTTGGCAAAGTAATGACATAACTCCTGATGGTCACAAAAATACTGATTCGTACAAACAACTTATGGGTGATTAACATGTCTACAAATAGTAAGATTAGTAATAATTCTATGAGAATTAGTAGGTAGTCTCAAGTTGGGTGAACAAAAAAGGAAATGTAACAATGCTGCACATATGCCACCAGCAGTGCAGTTGAGATTATTCATAAACTAGACAAACCAATATATTAATATACTTGCCCTTGGAAAGAAAACTTACTGGAAGCCAAAAACAGGCTATAAATGCACCAACTGCAAAGAGTGATATGCAAAGACATGGCAGAAAGTACGGAAATCTGCAATTAATTGCAGAAATGTTTTTTAGCCTAAGAATGAATAGTTTGGGCAAGTAAATTTAATTATGGACAGGATTTACCTCCCAAATAAAGAATCTTCAGAAAATATACTTGGATATTTCTCTGCAGGCTGGCACAAACATTATAATAAGATTTTCACATCATAAATTGAAGAAAAGCACCACCAAAAAAAAATTCAAAAAAGTTTTTATAGTATTATGAAAATTGATTTTCAGTGTTAATTACATAAGTTTTATAATATAAAGTATAAACCCATTTTTTATATATATGAAGAGCTTCTAAAATTGATAGCATGAACTAATAAGATGGCATATCATTTGAGTTAAGTACAAGAGAATATACAGGGACAAACTAAGAGAAATGTAGACATCAATGAGTAAAAAGATGACAGAGAAAAAGGAATGTTTAGAAAGTAGTGATTCAAGTAATAGGAAAACATGAAGTTTGAACATGATAATCACAAGATGTAGCAAGTTATATAGTCAAAACTCTGAGAAGCCTCTACATCTTCTTGTATACTGTGAAGGCTTCTATCTTCATATTATGAAAACACTGGAGCTATACTGTCCAAAACAGTTTTGTTAACATGTGCTTCATTGCTAATGAAAGTATGACCCGTGGACATTGTTCCTCAAACTTTTTCACACCATATGGAAATTGCTCCAGTTTAACTAATCCTATACCATTTAGTCATTTCGTTGAACTATTTTGCATTTTTAATGTCTGTTGGCCCTCCAGAATCTCAAAAGTTCTTTATAGAAATTAATGTTGGATGTATCTCAAGTCATTCAACTCTCCCATTATTTCTTTTATAAGGAAATAGCTTATGGCTCTTATTGCTTACTCAGAGTTGATTTCACTCTAACAGAGGAAAATCAGTAATCTATCATACATATTATCCTTAAAGGACATATGTGATGTTATGATCCAGTTTAGAGAAAATTATTTTTTTCTTGCCTATTTTTGTCTAGTCAATAATTTCATTTTCTACAACACTATAAGTCATCAGATTCTTTATGATATGATTATTTAATACAACAGTATGTCTATATGAATCATTCAGCAAGAAGGAGTAAAGGTATCAGTAAGTACTTCACATGAATAATAAAGTATGCAGTGCTGCATCATATTGCCAACCAGGAATTTGCTGGGGCCCATATATGAGATTCTTATCTGACAATCCATTTTGGTTCATAGTTAACTACCTTCTCCTCGACCACCATCTCCTCACTCATTACGATGAACCTACTTCTCTGTTCTTTGATAATTTCTTGGCATTAGTTATCTTTCTCTTCTCTTGGTCAACTTCAGCCATAGAGCTTCACACATGCACTAAAACAGACTGAGCTGTGAACCTACTGATTGGCTCTTGTTTGCTGAAGATCTCATCTCCATGAGAGAGAAAAAGAATGTTGTCTTTTACATAAATATTAGGATCAAGAATCAGGTGAATCTACTACCATAAATGTTTTTATGCCTTGACCAACATGGAAATAATATTCTTCTCTCCTGCTCCACCGTCACCACCCCCACCCTCCCCCCCCCCCCCAACAAAAAAAAAAAAAATTGCGATAATAATATTCAGCCTCCTACTAGTTTGTTTTTCAGAAGCGTATGAGCATAACAAAATAGATTGCTATTTTATAGCTGCTTATGTCCTTCCTTTACTTTGTTTGTTCCTCATGTCTACTTCATGAAGCAACTTATGGATATTTTTGCAAAAATGCATTATTCTACATTTAGTATTTAGAATGCTCAGCATTTAATTCATCATCAACATATGGGATAAATGGCATTTACATTCTACATTTCACATGTTCTGTGCACAATTAGGGCCTTGCATGTGTAGACACCTTACTTTTGGCACCCTACTAAGGAAAAATTGTCTGTATGTGTGATGGCCCTAAATCTGGCATCACAAACCCTTGAATGCCAATTACATTGCCCATATCCATCCAACATGATGCCCTGCTTACATTCCTTAAACTGCCTGATATTTCAAAATTCTTTGCATTTTTCAATGAGCTAAACATGATCAAAATTATACTTTTTGGAAAGACCATTAAGAGAAGAATCCAACATATTCTACAACACTCAATTTGGAGTTTGGGATTGAGAATTATGCTTGAATTACTTAGTGCTGCGCAGATGCCTTAACCAAAACAGCCTTGCTTAACACATCATCCACTTTCAAAAGTTTTAATAGTGATTCCGTTAGTCCAAATATGGTCAATTTATAGTTGCTAAAGGGGCACCGACTCAGGAACCCGATGTATTTTACAGAACTCAATTTCAAGCTCTGGATTGGGAGTCATCACCATTTAATGAACATTGCACAAAGCAGAATGCTTGGATGGCAGAACCATGCCATCCCACATTTCAAGTCTCCAAATGACAACACAGCCATCCCAAGGTTCTGATGGCAAAATCTAGTCATCCAAAACTGTTTTGCAAAGATAAGTTGCAACCAACTTATTAACTCATCCCAACTTGATTTTGAACTTGGTCCCACTAGGATGCCTAAATAATCCCTACCACTCTAGGCATCACATCCACCACTAAGAAATCTCTAACCCCTCATTTGATGGGAGAAGAGAAGGAAAATTATGTGTGATACCCATAGACATTTGCACCCGCCCCCGCCCCCCCCAACACATGCCTCTACATGCCTGGGGGAGAATAAATACCACAGGGAAGTGGTATTTGTTTTCTAGTCCTCTTTTCCTTCCTCTCAGAAAAAACTTTTTCCAAGAAAATACAAAATGAGCAATAAGAGTGCGTGAGCAATGGAAAGGCTTTAGTGAGGGCTATGATGCCTAGTAGGAGAGAATTCCAATGAGGTCCTCCCCAGGAAGTAGGCAGTGGTAGTGTGATGATAGGCTGAAAGGCTGCTTCCATCTTCTTGATGACTCCACCCTCTCTCTTCTTTTTCTCCCCTACTATTATCTGTTTTAATTCCGTGCAAGCGTTCTACATAATCCTTACATAACATGACATTCTTTTTCTACATATTATTTTCATTTTGGATATTAATAGGAGGATGAATAGTGACCTCCTTTCCTCCCTGGCCAATAATGCCCCTAGTATGTATGGCTTATGCTAGTGTTGATCTTACATTCACTTATTGAATGATTTACTTGACCGTACAGACTAAGTTGTCTCCCCTCTCTTTCTTTAGCAATCAGCCATGCAAAGACCCCTAGGGTGGGTGTACCTTGTCCCAGAGAGTTTGGACCCATGCACCATCACATCTCTCTAAAAGCAAGTCAAGACATCTTGACAGCCAACTTTCTGGTGGCGATCATGGAAATTTGCTCCTGCAGTATGATCCAACAGTGAATCTCATTTTAATATCATATGTAGCAGCAATCCTCGACCGATGGTTGGAGAGTGGTCCAAACCTGGTCCTACATTATGATCTCAAAATATTGTCCATGAGAAGGAAAGATCTTTGTATCTGAGACATTTTCCAAAATCATGGATATTTATATGATGGACACTATTCCACCTTTGATATCTAAAACTCTTTGTAATTGATTCCTTGTCAATTTATGGGATGATAAATATATTTTGCATTCCACATACTCTTGTCCACATGTATTTCTACAATCACGGCTGTGCTTGGCCTTCAAGCATTATCCATGAGTGGGAAAGAGCTTTGTGTGTATAAGACATCTTTTATGCATGATTACATGTTGCATCCAATTTAGCATACCTCTCAAATAGTTCATCGGATCCTAGTCAATGGACGTAGCCCATCATCCAAGTGATTGCTAGGCAATATGATTAGGAGAGAGTAACCATATCATTCTTCAAGTCCACTACTCCACACTATAATACCTCTTTTCAAAATTAGACAATTTGACATTTTAGCATGCCTTGCAACATAACACTAAACTCAGTTTTTTCATGGACAAAAACTAAACATAGTGACAGACATGCATCATTGTTATTTTAACTCAAGTTGTAGAAATTGTCAAGGTACTCCATCATCAATTTTGCTTGAGGTTGGAGCTCAGACCTAGAGTTTTGAATGAAAAACTACCATAACCGGTTTGAAAATATTTTATCTTTCCTTAGGATCCAATCTGATATATTTGAATCCCTTTCAAACAACCGTGTTATTCATCAAAAGAACAAAATTCTTTAGTCACACGCACAAAAGAGAGAAAGATAGAATAACTAATGAGGATGTAATTTCCTTTGAAGAGGTTAGTGATACCACAAGCATTCTTATTAAAGGCATTACAAGAAATAAAAACTGCAAAGAACCAGATGATATTGCTGTAGGGTTAAGAGCCACCTGAGTTATCAAGAAATTGTCAAATTTTTACTGCTTGTGATCCACCAGCAGATTCAGTTGGTAATCCCAAATCAAGACTCATGATTAATATATTATATTTGTGATCCAAGGAAAAGGATCTAGAAGAGCCATTATATGTATATACAACTTAAGTGCCTCCAATTTTGGGCTTACCATTAAGGCTTTCTCATGTGAGTTTGCTAGGTTTTGAGTACATTAAATTGAGTTATAATTATAAGCACACATACATAGCACATGCTCACAAACACAAATACACCTATTACATAAATATAAGTTTGCATATTATGTCTATAGCCTATGCTGGGCGTGTTGACATCTATATATCATGTAGGCAGTAGCCCACCAAGCATCAGGCAACCAACATTAACAACAGTGCAAATCAGTTTCTCAAGTTTCATATGAAAAATGATATTTGACATCCCTTATTCTACCCAACAATGCACACAGACTTTCCTTTAATTGTTAAAACCAGAAAACAGCAGCACTTGCTTTCATGTATTCATTTGCATGTTTTGGCACGCTTGGTTGTAAAAATTTCACAAAATTATACTAGATTCTCTACACATAATACATCTAACAAACAATCATCACTTAGTTTCCTCTACATACTATTGTTAGCATACAATATCCTTGTCAGTATATAATATCAAATCACGGAACAATACCATAACTCAAATTATTTAGTTGAGTTGTTAAATCCTTCCAATTTAGGATTATTCTCTAACAGTATTTCAACTTCATCACCCTTTCATCACCTACGTGGCATCAAAAATAATGCAAAATGCAGTTGCACACATCCAACAATGTGCTTCTACAAGTTATCCATGGAAAAGATTAAAATATATCATTACCTGTGCAAGGTAACCTCCAATGGCTGGACCAACAATCAAACCTATGCCTCGTGATGTACTAACCTAAAATTCAATTACATTTGATATTATAAATTCTAAATTGTGAAAATAAGTGAAATAGAACCCAAAAAAAAAAAAAAGAAATTTCAGAAAGAGTGAATGCATGCAAACATACAAGCGATAATCCCAAAGCTTGATGTTCTTTCCGGCAGACTTCTGAAGCATAAGCCTAAACAGAATTCAAGTGCATAAGCTTAGAATGAGACAGATAAATAGACATAACATAGCCAACATCTTCAACAATTTGATTAACCTACTTGATCATCAATTTGCATTTTAAAGAGTACCTTTATTGGGCCAAGTAACCCACATAGAAGTCCAAGAAGCAATCTTGTGGTAACTGCCATCACATAACTAGTGCTGAGCCCAAAAAGTGTATTAAACACGATTCTGACAGTCATTGAAACATGGTCCACATCATGAAATGGGAAAGCCATATACGTTAGACAGAGAACAGGCCAGAATTTAACAAACTAACATTGTTTAGAAAACAGGATGAGAAATACTTACACCGAAACAATGCTAATCACTATAACTGGTTTTCTCCCATATCGATCAGCTAACATTCCCCAAAATACAGATGTCAAAGCTCTTCCAAACATAAATGCAGATCCTTCAATAGAATAAATAGCAAAGTTTCCTTTCAGCACAAAATCAAGGGAAACAATAGAGATACTTCTCTTATCATTTAAGAAAAACATATTGTACATATACAACATAAAGTGTAAGAGCTGCAACGTGTCAAATGCTCACCCACAAAGCCTGCATAAAATCCAATATCTTCTTCTCGTTTGGCAATATGCAAGTCTCTTATCTGCACCAATCGTAATTAAACATCAGGCATTTAATAATTTGTAGAACCTAAAATAGAATTCTATGACTAGTCCATCTTCCTTTCAATGTACAAGACACCACTGCCACCATCCCACCACATTAATTAATACCAGCTTGCTTCCATATCTTCCATAGTTACCAGTCAATACATGGTTATTATTAAGGTTTTAAATCTCATAGGACGGGGCTGTCCTAATCTCTTCATGGAATGAGACGTGCTGCCATCTTGTTCTGTCCCAATACTTGGGATAAGGGGTGTCCCAATTGGGATACTGGGATGATGGTGGAATAGTTCCATCCCAACACTTGGGATAACAACCCATCCCGATATCCTATGGAACATCCCACCAAGACCTAAAATCCTGGTTATTATACATACACAACACCACTCAAGCATTGCACAACTATTCCCACTTATCCCACTAATATTATCACTCCACTATGACAATTAACACAACGCTGCAATCCCACTCATCAGCCCATTGTGCCAGCTCATCATGGGGATGTCATTGAAATGCCAGTGGGAAAATGGTAGTAGCAACAGTAGATTAATGTTTGTGGCAACAAGGTTATGATGGTGATGGTTACCATGTCGTAAACAAGGAGAGATAGGATTATAGGAATGAAGGAGGTCATGGTTCCTCTACCAATGATAATGCTAATTATCTTAGAGGGTAGAGAGATTGTGAGGATGCTGAGGTGGTTTAGGGAGAATGTGATGTTTATTCATTTTCTTTTGAGGGGATAGTTATACTTGGGAAGAATAACTGGAAATGTAGAGGTAACTTTTCTTTTTTTTCTTTATAAGGAAATTGGAAGGAAAATCACCTTGCTTAATATATTGTACTTATTAGATGAAATAAATGGTCCTTTCATGCAGTGATTATACAAATTAATTGATTAACTACCATAATGACAAGACAAATATGTATCGTAAACCAGGCACTCAGTTAATACTCTTGCCACGAAGCTTGACCTTAGTTTTTTTACCCAAGAATGAGAAATGCAATCCCAAAACACTTGCAAAATTTCAAAAAAGAAAGATTGCTAAATTTCATAGATCAATATCTGATCCTTCTCCAGTAAGGTCAAGGTACATATAATTTTTTCCCCTCTAAAAATCAGGAATTCTTTGTCATATCCATTTAGCACTTTCAGATTTCATGAAATGCATTAGAATGGTTAATAAAAGAAAATTATAAAATTTGGATGGAGGTATACATACCATGAAATAAAGGAAGGGAAACAGTGATGATATTGGTAAGGCTGAAAGAGGCAACCACAAAATTAAGATACATCATCAGAAACAAGTTAAAGGATATGTTGAGAGAAAAATGAATCTGATAAAACAGTTAGAAAGCAAAATCTGATGTGCATAAACTAATCTAGAGGAGACACATGCAAGAAAGCAAAAGAAAGTACACACACAAAAAAAAAAAAATGCATGATTTGCAACAGATATTTCCTTTACAGTGTCAATTAATATACACTGGTTAACAGACACCCTCATACAGCTCATTGTTAGAAGCAATTTTTTTTCCTTGTTTTAACTTAAGCATGTACTATACATATCAAAGTATGTGTGTGTATGTATGTTTGCATGTATATATGTGCATGTTTTTTTGTTTGCTTGCTCATGTTTTCCTGTAAATATAATATCTTGAGGGCATTAATAGTAGAATATTGTAGGCGTACACACAATAACTTATGCTTTTCTAATCAAAAAGAAAAAAGAAAAACACCATCTTTGAATAAACCAAGAGAAACTCTTCTTCTAGGAGTTACCTATGATCTAGATGTCCCACATCATTAAGAGGTATCCATGTAGCTCTGCTGTAACTGGGGCTAGACTGACTTGAGTAATATCAAGATAGGAGTTCAACTTACTGGGAGGAGTCTTCATCTGACATGGGCTATCCACCACCTCTTTGAATCTCCCAATGTATAATGGCCAGTCACTATAGGAGGGGCCTCTTGCTGGCTGAACCATAGGAAAGAGAAAAGGACATGCTCTTTACTAAGGTTTGGTTATTCCATTCAGAGTTTAGATCCCGGTGGAGCACCCACGAGATGCTGGCACAGATTGTCGTCCCATGGGACAATCCTGTCATTATCCTAGTATTCCAATTGGCGCATCTTAGGACACCACTATCCCAAGTATCGAGATGAGACGGTACAACAGTGCATCCTATTCTAGAAAAAAACAAAGTCAGCCCCATCTCATAAGATTTAAAACCTTGATCTCATTCATTTAAGGTTTATTGGTCTATGACGAAATCACATACAACTTCCCTTTGTCATATTCTTTGCTTTCTTGGCAAGCGTTCCAATTGTCTGAACCAGCATGCAAAGCACGATTTAAATTTTTTCATGGGTTAATATGTGAGAAAACTCTTCTACATAATTCTTAAACTAGTGCTTGCCTACAAATACTAGCTGTAGGTATCTCAACCTATCAAAAGCATACCATCAACTTTCATCACTCTTCTCATTTTTGGCCATGCATGCATGACTCATTATTCCTTTTCCACATTCTAAGTTAACAATCCAGATGGCTCTTTCAGCTCTGTCCGTCTTTTAACATATAAAAACAATAGATACAAATGCTAACATCTTACTGTTATTCTTTTGTAAGTTACTTGCTTATTTTGGTAATCATTATCATGCTCATCAGTTCTCTTCCTTCCCCAATCAATTGATTTGTCTGCCTTAATCTAAACCCCCTTAGGCTAAGTTGCAGTCTTCTTATTTAGGTTTCGTTCTTGATCCTTTTTTTTTTGCTCCTATCATAGATCATTCAATTTCTAATATTGATAGGGTCTTTATCTTTGAAATCTGCTTCAGGTAACTTGGTGTTGTGTCAGTTAAAAGGCCATTCATAGTCCACATTCTATTCTGTGTTTAGGATTGTTAATTCTAGCCTCCAATTTCAGCTGGATCTAGTTATGATCACCATTCATAAAGAGATTTACATATTAGTATTTCTTGAATAGCAAACTCCTTAAGGTTTCTAATTCTACTTGTAGTTACCCCATCACATTAGAAACCACAGGAATATCATGATTGTCCCAGTCTTACCGAATGGCAAATTGTCACAACTAAATTTACTTCTGGACCGCACACCATGGCTTGAGATCTTGTTCCTAGATTGGTGATCAATATCCTCATCTCATTCATGTGAGCCTACAAATGCAAGGGTATCTCTAAAGGATCAATCAAAAGTAATGAGACCTCATTGACAGTCGTCCTCTCGCAAGAGAATGTGAGATACCCATTGCTCTAGTTGCGAAGACTACCATCATTCGACTGGTGTAGCTATTGTTCAGGTTCATAAAAGGCTATTTTATGAGATTTATGCGAAAATCACTCCATTAGATCTTTTGGAAAATAGAAAGTTCATTAGTAATCAGGATCATTTTCACTTTTGGTTTCTTATTCTTACTTGGTTGGATCATATACAAAATTATCCCCCACTTGGTCATATTCTTATCTCATTCATGCAGTTCAACAAATCAAGAGTAGCTCAAATGGATCAACAGAATATAATGCGACTTGACTGAAGCTCTTGTATTTTCCCTGGAGAACCTGTGATCATAATAAGGAGTACTCTGATACTCTCCAGATTTTGCCATTTTTCAACTGCTTGATAGTTAAAGCTCTAGTTCATAAAAGGTCATTGTATAAGATCAATTGAATTTTTTTCCAAAGAGGTTCCTTCAGAAGGTATGCAAAAATAGTTCATAAAAGATCATTTTCAACTTCTGTTTCTTAAACAACTTACAATAATGTAGAAGACATAAAAAATTAATATTGTTTCCATTCAATTTTCTCAAATATTTACAGATATCATGCCAATTATTCAACTTTTGTTAAATCAGAGCCCACAAGGGTCCATGTCCTACTTAATTAGGTAGAAATGGATTTAGCACCATCAAGATGTCCATCTAGACAAAGGACAGATGCTCTTTATACTGTAGAAATAAAAGTTACAATACATACACATCTTTTTGACCTCAATATGGCGAGAAGAATTTACCTCATTCTTGTCCCTATAAGAATTTACCTCATTCTTGTCCATATCGGTTACATTTCAACTTCCCTTTTAATTTACCAAGATTTTACCTCTTGTATGTTTTATAAACCAAACACAAAGAAAGCCTCTTCCCACCATCAGTGGACCAGCAGGGCCACCGCCCTCTCTCTAAAGAAAAGGAGAAAAGAAAGAAAATAGTTTGAATGATCTTTAGGCACCCCATGTTAAATCCTACAGTACCTTATATCGCTCATCATGGTCCTCCTTACTTTTTGATAGATTTCTAAAGTCTCAAAGATGGCACCTAAAATTTTTGACCCTGCAGGTTCTTCAACTCCCTACCTATATCAAAGCCATGAATTGAAGTATTATACCATACCGATCCATACTAGCCATAGTTACTCTACTAGTAAGTACCGATTCCAACTAGCCCCCTTACTAGCACTTACTTTTGCTAGAGAACCAATAAAGTTACCATGTCTCAGCACGAAACCACCTGATACTACTCCATACCATACAATAATGGAAGGAATTAAGAAAAATCAATTAAGAGTATAAAGCACAGATCTATTTAGTTTGTCAAAGTATAAAGCACAGATGAAAAGTCATTTGTAGCTCAATCTGAATGAGAAAGTTGGAACAATCAAAAAGCGTTAACTTATCTGGTTTCAAAAGGTAATGGCCTCAAATCCTAAAAGAACCAACCGTTAAAGTGCATCACCGATATCCCACTTTCTCCTTTCTCAATTCAATTCATGGATCAATTCTATGTTACCCAGTGTTGGAAATTAAACCAAGCATAGAGTCCTAATACTTGTTTAATTAGAACTGTTTTAATTAGAGTCCAAGCCCTTATTCAATTAGGGCTGTTTTGATTGGTTGTTAAAAGTCCTTATTAGTGTTGGTATAAGAATTGGTTTCCTATTAGATTTTG
Source organism: Metroxylon sagu (assembly GCA_017589505.3). Lineage (NCBI taxonomy): Eukaryota > Viridiplantae > Streptophyta > Magnoliopsida > Arecales > Arecaceae > Metroxylon > Metroxylon sagu. Next base: position 2,036,296 of record JACVBY030000629.1, read on the forward strand.
GTTTTGTTAGTCTATAAATATGTGTGGCTGGATTATTGTTTTGGTGTGTCTAGGAGCATGTAAGGTTAATAGCTTATGTGATTGGCCTCTTGAGATGCAGTCTCATGAGTTCTAGTTCAATAATAAAAAGTTATTTTGTATGCTTATTTCTTTTATGTTGCGTATCAAGGCCTGGTTCTTGAGGGTATGCTAGAGTCTTGATCCTGGCAGGGAGGTGTAATGCAATAGATCCTCACAAATCTTGAAGCGGTTGCATGAATCTTAAAAGAAGAGTTGCGGAGCAGGTGATCATCATCGGTACACCTTGCTATCCTACTTCTTGACACTAGGCTGTCAACAAGACGGCTTGATCTAGCCGTCGGTCGCTTAAGACATGGCAGTGATCGTGTTCTTCTTCTTTGGATTTCGTTTAGGTGTGCTAGCTGCTTACAGAAGGATTCCTTCTTGATTGCAGGTGCAAAAGCTCTTGGGTTTTGTTTCCAATCTTTTCATTTGACAAGAAGGTGTCAGAAAGATACCATCTTGTTAGGATTGGGGGCAAAATAGTTGCCGTTTTGGTCTTTAATTCTTCTACCAGACATAAATCCTATCTTGTCCCATCTTGTGAGGAGGTTTGGAGGTGGATAGGCTTCTTACGGGTAGTGGAACAGTCAGTGTGGAGATCAAAAGAAGAAGAATAATAAGAAAAAGAGAGAGAAAAAAATGGTGGATTTTTTTTGACGGTGAGATCGGGAGTGAAAAAAAAAAAAAAGAAAGAAAGAAATTTTCTTGGTGATGCAGTGAGTGTGGAAAAGAAAAAAAAAAAAAAAAAGAAAAGAAAAAAAAGGACTGGCGAGCGTGAAAACCGGAAAAAAAAGGAGGATTTTTTGGTTGACCGAAGAAAAAAAAAGAAAGGAAGAAAGTCCCTTTTTTTTTTTTTCTAAAACGGGAGGAATTTTTCATCTGCAATAACTTCGAATAAGTCCAGAATAAAGTCAGAATAACTATTCTATAAATTCTTATTTTCTTGAAGATTTATTTGCAGGAGCTGTTGATACCCTTTTCCCTTCTATGAGGAGCTGTTGATACCCTCTTATGACTGCAAATCCTCAGGATGTTCATTGTTCAATTTTTAAAACTACGAAAGGTCATGAAGCTATGAAAGGTCAAAGAGCTTCATATTAAATATATATATATATATATATATATATATATAAAGGCTGAACACTCAAAATACTTCAAAGTTTCAGCAAATGTTTCTGGCGTCGTAAAAGAACAACTCATAAGCAAGCCATATGATAAAGGAAAGAGCTCAAAGATGTGAGAAGAGAAGAAACGAAATCACAGCAAATTCTCATACCAGAGCACAGAGTGATGACCCATATGTAGAAGAATTCTTTATAAGGGATTCCCAGGTGGGCATCATTCTTCTGGTCCTGCTTGCAAGCCGGGCAGCTCTCATAATATGCCTTCTTCAACAATGGCTTTGTGTTCGCCGCCATGGTTACAAGGGACCCGATGAAAACGGGTCAAAAAAAAAAAAAAAAAAAAAAAAAAAAGAAAGAAAACGAAAAAATCGTCTGCCCAACCAAACAAACCTCTGTTTTAGCCCCAGATGAATCCAAAGATCAAAAAGGCCTGCTGGTTCTATTCCAAACTCTTACATAATGAAAAAGGAAAAAGAAAGGCTACCTCTTGCGTATTTGACCTTCACAAGTCGACGTGCGTAGGCTCATGCGTCACGATGGCTGAGAAAAAAGGTTGAAACCACAATGGAAAATAATCCAAATGGAGGTAGGAGAACCAAGCATAGAGAGGAGGTAATCGAATCTCATTGGCATTCGGGCTTGAAACGCGGCCGCCATATGATGCCTGTTGATAGCGACCTGGGACCAGATCCGACAGGGGAGAGACCGCAGAACGAGAGATGACGAGCGTAGAAGCTGTGCTTCGGGTCCTATTTGATTGCCTTCGACTTATTTGTTGCGCGGAAATCCTGGAGTACTTGCTATTCCGGCGGGCGGTCAGGAGAAGGCCAGACGGCTAGGTCGTATCTGTCATTTGAAAAATATCAAATTGTAGCGATACAAAAGGAGAGGTTTGGAGTTGAGTACATGGGGTTGGCACAAACAGGCCTACTACCTACGAGACGGATGAAAATCCTCACGCCACTATTGTTTTCAGGTTTTGGCACACGTATGGTACACGCTCAAAGATCTTATCAGGTATTACCGACCTTGTATCATGAATTTTTGGACGATTGAAATTGCCACCAAGGAGGACTCGGAGCATGAGAATGGATGGCTGAAAACGTTTGACTTCCATGATGCATTTAATGCACCAAATGCAAATGATTTTTTTTTCTTTTTTTTTTTTTTGATGCATTAAACGCTAAATATATATATATTAAAATTAATTTTATATTAAAATATATATATTTATATTAAGAAATACATTAAATGCTTCATAATGTCTTAATAAAAAATATATTTATATTAAATATATTAAAGAATTATCAATTTTTTATATTAAAAAGTGTTAATTCAAGTTTTTTGTTTAATTTAAATATTATATGTTTCTTTCAATTTTTTTTTTTTTTTTTTTTGAGTCATAGAGGCATCATCATTCAATCTGATTTAAATATTATAGTATATCTGGCTTTTTTAGAAATAAATCTATTTAGAATGGTACTTTTGACATCTATTTAAAATTGTTTAAATTTCATATATGATGTAAATGCAAGTAAAATTCTAATGGTTTCCAATTTTGCTACTAGTGCAAAGGTTTCATCAAAATTTATTCAATTTTAATTATAATATTTAGCTACCAGTCTAGCCTTATTCCTAATAACGATCCTTGATTCATCAAGTTTATTTCTAAAAACTTATTTTGTTCCAATCATGGGATGATCATTAGGCCTATAAACTAATGTCCAGATTTTGTTTCTTTCCAATTAGACAAGTTCCTTCTGCATTGCTGAAGGCCAGTATTTATCATCATACAGGGCTTCTTCATAAGTTTTTAGCTTTAATTGTGAGAGGAAGGCTGGATGATTGCATAGATTCCTAGTTAATACCCTAGTTTTAATGCCATGATATAGATTTGCTATGATTTGATCTTTTGGATGGTTATAGGAATACATCTATTCTTTAAGAAGACTTTGAGTAACTTTAAGTTTCTTCTTAACTCGAGGTTCTTTCTTAAGGTTCTTCAAGTTCTTTATCATCTTTATGGAGGGAGGTTCTTCTTGTTAATATCATTAATATCATCATGAGATTTAAACATTTTTAATGAAGGGTTTGCCTCATCAAAAGCAATAAGTAACATGAATTGACGCTTTAACTACTGGAGTTCTTTTATTAAAAACTCTATAAGCTTTATTAGTTGAAGAATATCCAAGAAATATTTCTTTATCAGGTTTAGAGTCAACTTTTCCTAAGTTGTCTTTGCTATTATTTAATATGAGACACTTGCAACCAAAGGTATAAAAATAACTTATGCTAGGCTTCTTGCCCTTTTATAGGTCATAAGGATTTTTCTTTAGAATGAACCTAATAAGAACATAGTTTACCAATAAGCAATGTTAACTATTTCTGCTAAAAAATATTTAGACTATTCTCATTAAGTATTGTCCTTGCCATTGCTTCTAGAGCTCTATTTTTTCCTATTAACAACTCCATTTCGTTGGGAGGTTCTAAGGGTCAAAAATTAATAATTAATCTTATTTTCATTGCAATATAGATTGAAGGACTGATTATCAAATTTATCTCTATAATCACTCTTAATGCATGCAATCTAAGATTCTTTTTCATTTTGAATTCTTTTTAAAAATTTAACAAAAGCATAAAAGGCTTCATCCTTATATCCAATGGATAATATGCATGTGAACCCATACAAAGTATCAACCTTAATGTTCGATTAGATAGCAAAAATGACAGTTGTAGCAATGGTAGCTTTAACAGTTGGACTGGTCTGTTTGAGGAACGACCATCAGCTAAACAACCTTGCCATAATTAGCAGTCAGTTGGCCTATTGGAGGAAGAGCATGGTTAGCTATTGATTATTGGTCTGTTGAGTGAGAATGATCGTTAGCTGGTCAATGTGGGAGTGACTAACAAGTAATTGGCCTACTGTTCAAAGAGCAACTGATTGCAAAATAGCATAGCCATGATTAATGATTGACCAGCCAACAGTTGGTCAATATGCTGATTGAATAGCGATCTTCGATTAACCAATAAGGCTGCAGCCCCAATTAGTAATCGGCTTGTCTGTTGGGTGAACGGTGATTGGATTGCAAACAACATAACCATGATCACTATAGAAAAGTGAGTATAGTTGGTCAATCCCGTGGAGGCCTTAACAAGATTCTTTCATTGAAAGGTGGACTACAGCTACAAAACTACCAAAGAAACTCGAGTCACCAAATAAAGAGACTTGACTTGATCGAAGAACTGCGTGATTCCCCATGAGGCAGGGTTCAATAACTTAACTCAACAGAAGAAGGATAAAAACAGAGAGGCGCAGAAGCTCTATTCGCTAGAGAAATCTAGAGAAGCCATGCATTTTTGTCAGGTTGTCCAAGGGGGCCATCACCTGAAACCGCCTTGGTTAATTGGAGTTTCTGGTGGGTTTTCTCAGCAATAATTGTCTTCAGGCAGTTGTCTGGTAATGGACTCCATGCATATTCTCTTGATGGTTGCTCCCAAGTACCACCATGACTAGTGGTCTCTGCATGGAAAGTTTGTGTCACCGTCCATCAAAGATTGTCCATCGAAGAAGGGCTGGAGTTTCACAGTTTCACAGCCATCCATGTCTCTCGTCCAGAGTCCATGCCCGTATGTCATCTAATAAATACCTTTTATTTCTTAAATATATCGCAGCTTTTTTTTAGAAAAAAAAAACACGTGGCAGCTAAAGGTTAGAAAGTTGAAACCGCATCCGATCAGAGAGTAATTCAAACATAGTTTAACCGATCACTTGCCAGATGCTCAGAACCCAACTTTGAACACGTGTTAGCACTTAATGGTAGCAATATCTGACTTGATCTGACCCGACGATCCAACCGGACTTGAACGGACCTGACCCATCTAAACTCAACTATTGGGTTGCAAACCGAGTGCAGGTCAGCCAGCCTCGACCCTTGAGCAGGTCAGGGTCAGAGCCCCTTCAAACTACAGGGACATCAATGAGGGTTGTATAATATATTACTTTTAAAATATATTTAAATTATATTGATAATTATATAGCTTTGGAAAATTATGTAATATATGATCAATCGGACCATTGATTCAAAGGTTCATAATTAAAAGGGGAGATAAGTTGTTAGTGCAAACGAATAAAAAAATAGCTTAAATGGGTCAATTGTGATTGGTTGCAGGTTGGCTGTGGATGAAGTTTGGGAGCATTCTTAAGCTGGTAGGTTAGGTTGGCTTGGAGTCGAGCCTTATGTTATGTTGATGCATAAGGTGAACTCAACACAATCTAAACCCGATTGACACCCAAAGCACCTGCACGGCTGCACTCAAAAGCTGCTATTAAACCTGAACCAAACCACAGCTGGTTGGACTGGAAAACAGGTAACGCCGGACACTGAGCCAGTCTGATTTTTTAAGAGGACCGGAGATGCAGTTGGAAAACAAGTGAACCTGATACCTGACTAGTCCGCAGAGTTCTTCAAAAAACCGATGATTGCAATGAGGCATAAAAGATTGTGTTTAAGATGGGATTAATACCACTGATATATGGAGCAAGATGAAGTCCCTTGACCACTACACAAACCTCTATTTTTGTTTTCTCAGGAAACCTCATTTACTTTTATTATCCTTAGATGAAGGTATTTCATATAGATCGTGATATTTTTAATCAGTAATTTCTAGAAAAGAAATCTATATATATATATATATATATATTCCTTTTATAGATAATAAAATTCATATACTCTTCTTTTGGGATATTTTCAATGAATAGAATATTGATCAATGAAATTTATATTGTAGTATATGAGAAAAATTTATCAATAATTAGCTAGGTATAATTTTATATCAGTTTTATCATTATATTCTAAATTTTTTAAATTTATTTTTTGATGTAAATCCAATCCATCCAATTAACTACATGATAAGACCAATGACCCTGAACCTTGACTGGGTCAGTCTTTTTAAATGTTCAATAACTACAGTCTATGCATGCAAAATTTCAAAATTTCCTCAGCAATTTCACTGTCAATCAGGATAAGAATTTATGTTATTATTTATCTTTTTTAACCATTGGACATATGCCAACTTCAATTAGAACTCAAAATGGGAATGCAACAAGTATTGACTTATTTGATAAATAGTGTTTGGACCTTCAGCATCTCATTCCTCTCTAAGAGGTGGGTGCAAAGCTTCATCGTTCAGTAGATGGGAGTTCGATTGCCCCTTGTTCATAACATCAGGGAGTGATAAGGCTTGTTCATAATGCCACTAGAACATCTTGACAGCCACCATGTGTCGCAATACAAGTTCTTGTCTACATACCAAACAAGCTATCCAGCCAGCTCTTGACCTCGTATTTCCAATAACAACCCAACCTAACATACATGACAGGCTAATGATGGTCGCCTATTCTGAGTTTAAGCACTAGATCTTGGGAGTATCCATGAAACTTGAAACCATAGACGTGCCCCCTATCATTCATCTAGCACTTGAAGCATTGCATTTGCTATGTTGAAACAAGTTCAGAATAAACATATACATTCCAGGAGAATTAAACTAAACATCTTATGAGGAAGTTCAAACTGCTAAGCTAAGCCACTGACCACTTTGCAACGTCAAAAAATCATGTTCATTAGCTAAAAACAGTATTCAAAGGCTCATGCCGCAAAGTCCCCAGTGGAATCTAGATTTAAGCTAGTCAACAATAGCCCCTGCTTTACCGCGAACAACCAGTTCTTGTGACTGATGCAAAATTTATTTGACTTCACTAAGATCCTTCGACAATGAAGTCCTTACGAGTTCACCTTTTCTTAACCACTCCAATGACAGTTTATGGCAACTGCTAACTGCCCATCCAGAAAAAAACTCCTCGAGCTTGCCTGATAATAAATCTAACAGCCCTATTGGCGCTAATAAAAATTTCCTCCGAGCTTTTCATAGGTTTGTGAATTGTGTTTAAATATCGATTTTCAAACTGACCACTAGAGGGAGACTGTCTAACAAAGTGTCTGCTTTTGTTGCAGCTTTTGCAGTAATAACGTTGGCATAATTCATAGCAAGGCCCCCAGTAGCTAGCACATTCAAAATACTAATTCCCTGAAATGAGCTACCATTTGATTGAGAATTTGGAAGTCATAATCTTTATCAAAACTACAGAAGCTAAGATAATTGTCAAAGGCAGTAGAAATAATCTACTATTAAATATTTGGCACTTGTCCTCATCATATATAACATTTAGCAATATCAGTTTCCTGATTTATGACAAAAGCTTAGTCCGCTTTTTATTAATATAAAAACAAGAACCACCTTCAACCTATCTACATAAAGCATAAAGAGCAAATTTTTTAAGCTTAAAGCTACAAAAACAACAAACAAGATAAATTACATTTTTTCCTTAAAACATCACCTATAATTAAGCATACCACGGAAACTGACAATAATACTAATTTGTGATTTGCATCAGGCTCATTCAGCAGCTCATGTCATACGTTGCGAGTCCCTGCAGCTCTGGACCTTCCAAACGGGGATTGTTCTCAAAGCTGCACAAGGAGGCGGAATATTAGAAAAGAAAGCACACAAGGGTTTATGAAACAGCTGGTTGTGGCTAGTGAATTTGCGTATGCATAAATTAAAAAGTCTTCGCACCCTGTGTGAGTTGCCAATAGAATCAGGCACATATAGAAATAGTGAGGCTTAATCTGTACAAAAGAATGAACAAGCCCCATCCCTTCAAGGTAACATGCAAATGCACATGATGCACTAATCTAAATACACAACTATGGCAGGGCTTCCTTGTGGTAGTAGCACAAAGTCCCACATTTACCAGATACCTACGCATTTTCTCTCTCCAGATAATGTTTGGACAAAGAAAATGAGTGCAACTACTGGTTTTCAAGCTTGAAATGATTAGATAAATTGGGTGGATTTTTGCCAATCAAGTGGTTGCAAGTTGCAACTGTATATGTTGGCTGCCATGCATATCCCCTTTTACAGGACTAAGGCTTATGATGGCATGATTGGCTGTAACAAAAGACTGCAGGTTGGGAGAATGTGAGTCTAAGCAAAATGTTAGGTGCATGATGAGTTCTGCTGTCAGGGTAAATAGGGATGTAATAGTATGATTATCATCCTGAAGAGAAAAGATATGACAATAGAGAATCGTACTTAAGTGGGAGGACATTTGGGAGGGACATATGGAATATTTGAAATAAAGGAGTGATTTAAAACAACAAAAACAAAAGATATATAGCGATCAACAGGTTACCTTTAGAAAACTATTCCTAGGACCCATACCTTCTCAAAAAAAATCAAATCAGAAACTCGTAATTTTTTATAGTCACAAAAAAAAAAAAACCTGCCCGTCTTCTGTCATTGAAAAGCAAGGAATTTCTTGAACTAAATGCTAATTTTCCTAACTTAGGTCCTTCCATGCTTCCACAGGCCATCCTTTTTAGGTCCTACACCAAGTAGGCAACCATGGATGAGGTGCAACAGACTTCCATGATGAACAGAATACAAATATGTCCCTCTTCCTGTTGGCAAGGTCTCCATAGCTACAATAAGGTCAAAACACTTAACACCTACTTTGATGATCTTCTTGAGGTTAAAGTAATTATATCTCTATCATAACTTCAGTGCAACCTACCACCCCACAACAGACTATTCTCCATGCCTGGGACAATGCTGCAATCTATAGTCAACAGCCTATCTGATGCGCACATAAAAAGGCCTGGATTCATGGCAATCACTTGAAAACAGATAAGTGTGGACCTCCTTGTCCCTGGACACTCCCAACTGGTGTCTTTTGCCTCAATCAAACTAAATATGGGTTCAAGCAAGCGAGTTTTACATGCTTTCAGCCTCTACTAAAATTTTATTGGGATTCATGAATAGCTATATGGCTACACTATCTTCATGCTATTCTCAATGATATTCTCTTCATGCTATTCTCTCCTTGAAGAATTGCAAATACCTTCTTTTATCTCAATAATATTATCATTGAAGGTGATGATGCTTGCCTGGCTATTACACTGAATCAGTATGCTTCAAATTCAGATGAAATTCGAGCCTTTAGGTTTCATGCTAATTTCGTGGTCAAAAGACATGTTTCAGCAAAAGCATTACCTCAATATGTGTAGTCATGACTACTTAACTAGCACCTCCGATACCCAAAGGAAGCACGCAAGAATCTTCATTGCATATCTAGTGAACCGACTTAAAAGTAGTTTATGTTACCAAATGTTAGTGCTCTAGTTTTTAACTCTAATTGCAAGGTGCATTTCCTAAAAACTTCTGTCTTCATAAATCACTCTCTACTTTTCTTTTGCCTCCATAATGGTTCTTAGCTCCTAGTACTTGCACTGAAGCTGCTAAAGAAGGTAATCCTCCTAAGTCTATGATTTTATAACAAGTTTTTGTGTGTTCAATAGAAAATACTGTCTCATAAAATTGGAAGAAGTAATGAATTAATGTCTACAAACGAGCTTATCTTTGCAAATGATGAATATGGTATGAATAGGATGATAACAAATACAAGTGTTCTTTTGTGTCCCATTTTGTGCAACATAGAAGATATCAGTATAAGTCATTCAATATGGTCCAAGTACATGCCGCACATGTTGAGCCCAATATCAGCTTCATCAGGAACTAATATTTTGACCAACTCCATTGACAATCAATGTTTGGATTGGACATCTAGCCTTGATGACTTGGATTACACAAGGATCTCAGACCAAACATGCCTTTGACTTGATTAATGTTTCCAATGGCTTCATCCACATTCAACATCTTCGACAACAACAACCACAGTCAGCAACTTCAACATGCAACTAATATCTTTGATGATCTCATCCGTGATCCATGTATTCATCCATTTGGACCATAATTGACATCTTTGACAACTTTGCCCATGACCATCATTCTGAGGCAAACTTTGGATTGTCATTTGTTATACTACATCCATGACACGGTGTTTTTGCTCCAATGGGTTCTTTGTCCATGACACAATTTCCACCACCATATAATTTTACCAACATCATTGTTAACCAGTGATATATACCCCAAGTTATCTTTAATAGTCTACAGCAACCTCGGATAATTCTTTTTGATAGCTTATGACAAACACTATTTTCTTGATAGCCTACAGCAACTACATTCTTGATAGCCCACTGCAATTACTGATTCGATAAGCTATGACAACTTCCAGTAACTACTTGTAACTTCCTTGGAAATAACCGCCACTTCTTCAACCATAAATAGGAGCCATGGCAATGGAGGGCGGATAACAAGAAAGGCAACACAAGAGAAGTTCAACATCAAGATTCTCACAATTGTTCAAGACATTGAAGGGCCATAGGCTTCTATGCCAAAGGACCCAAGATGCTTAGAAGTTCTATTTCTTTTCTTTTATGTATAATGTTCAATGTTTATCATATGTATCATAGACTAAATTCTTTAATCAAGAGTGTTTTTAAATGAGATGTAACTAATGAGTCCCTTTTTATATTAAGGCTTAGAAGTATGGTGCCTTCAAATCTTGTTATTTTATTTTTTTTCAAAAGGAAATTCATTTTCATGATTGGAATGTTGTCAAAAAGCAAAAGGGCAGTGCCCCTTTGATAAACATGGTCTCACCAAAATTTTTTTTTCATTTGAGATTCCTTTTTATGTTTGGATTTGCGGTTCAAACAACAAACTATGATCCTTTAATTAATGGAACCAATGAACAAAGCCTATATATGAAATTCTTATGGTTGGAAACTATAAGACCCCTTCTAGGATTTGACATTTTTCCCACCATCATGCCTAGTTGATAACTAATTTTTTTTATCTATTCAAAACCTCAAGCAATGAAAACAACCATATTGTTTATCACTTTTTTTTAGAAAATGATAGAGTATTATCTCCCATTGGCAAAGAGAGGCTCATATTCATCATCATCATCCTGTTCATGCAAACTTGTGCAGACAATCTCCTAAAGTTACAAATTTGGAAGAACATAAGAGCTAGACCATATCATGTTTCCTTCAAAAAGAATGCACAGTAGCGAGAGGAAAAACTGGTTCTGACAAATACATTGCTATGTAGCATGGATCCATCATTAAAACCTCTTAACAAATTAACCCAATGGCATGAGTGGATATAGCCAGCATCAAACAAGATGACACTTCAAAACATGAAAAACATCTTCCCTTTGGTAAGTTCTTTAGTTTTGCGCATTAAGGAGAGGGTAGACCTTGGCACAATGATATGATTGCTCCATTATAACGTGAGCGACATGGGTTCAAAACATAAAAACAGCCCCTCTACAGATGGAGGCAAGGCTGCATGTAGCTGACCATTCCTAGACAATGTAATGATGGAAGCCTTATGCATTAGGATGCCGTTTTTATGAGTAGGGAGCCTTGTGCATTGGACTGTCCTTTATGAGTGGTAAAGGAGAAGCTAGATAAGACGTCCTCATTGAACCCAATACCATTTTTCTTGCAGGCATCAAATGTAAAGCCTCACAAAATCTAATTTCATTGTTCAATTGTTAGCAGAACTAGGCAAATAATAGGGAGAAAAGTTGCTGTTGCCCAATGCCCATTACTTGTCATCCCTAGAAATTTACCTAATACAGACTCATTAAAAACTTTGACGACTTAAAATGCCACCCTATATATAACAAACCAAAGAGAAAAATAACAATGTGAAGAATTTATTACAGCAACTTGAAAACTCAAGATATCATTAAATTAGAGGGGTACGAACTCAGCAACGGACAGGCCTTCAAAGAAAGCATTTGTGTATTACTAATATATGTTGTTGATCGGCTAAAAAGCCTTTCAAAAGGTGCTATTGCTAGAAGGGTTTTTCGATATCAAGGATAGCATCAAATATGCATCAGTTTTTCGGTCTGCATATCTTAAGCATTCATCCTGAATGACAAGTTATAATGCACCTATTTAGCAGGATCATCTACAAATTCATTAGAACACAGTTCTAAAATCATGATTCAAGCAATTTTAGATTTCAGTATCTTACTACTGGATATATGACTGTTGCATAACAATTCAATAGTCATCCACTAGCTTCCACTTTAAGAGGATAGAGAAGAAAAGAATCTAAAATCTGTGACTAGTGAAAGGAAAGATGTGAGTAAGAAGGTACTTGTTCAAGGGAATGTGTTCAAAAGGTCCTGTAGTGGGAATTGTTCCACAAAGATCATTGTTTGAAACATCTCTGAAAGTGCAAATGAGATGAACATGATTAGCTAGCAAGAAGTAAACAGTGCCTCCAGTAAACTTCAGATATAGTAAAAGCCACTAGTGGTACACTTACACAACTTTGAGGCCGGAAATTTTAACAAGTTCCCTTGGGATTGGCCCAGTTAACCGGTTGTTGTTGAGCCGCCTACAAAAGCAAGCACATATACAATGAATAAGTAAAAAAATATACACAAACCACCGTAAGGCAAATGTTTATAACAAGAAGATTAGAAAATAACAAAGGTAATGCTGGGAAAATGGGACATGCCTAAACAAGACTATGCAAAACAAATCCAAAAAGTTAACCATGTTCTTTGTTAATTGAGCTATTTGATTCTTGCCACAATTTGTTAAAAAGTTAAGACTTTGTTTGAATGATATACCAGGATCAAGATGGTTAATACAAAATTTAGTATCAGATAGAAGAAACAGCAAACTAACAATGTGATGACATCAAAAAATAACAGCAACAGATTGAATCAAAACAACTGAGCATTGTTCAAATGACATATGTAGAGCAGAATGTACGAGAACTCACAAGAATACCAGAGACTTCAGCTTCCCCAGTGCTGGCGGGATAATCCCTGAAATGTTGTTGTTATACAAGTCCAAGCTAATCAGGCTCTTTATATTGCCAAGTTCAACAGGGATTGTTCCTTGAATATTATTTTTGTAGAGTTCCCTGTACCATCAGTTGGGAGAAAAAGAATCTTAAGTTGAAATTATAACCTTGTTTAACAGCAAGCAGAAGTTGCACAAAAAATTAGAAGCAAACTATTATTGCCATGATAGACTTTTAATGAAAAATTTATTCATACAAGAAAGTTGGGCATAGAAAACAGGATAATAAGCAACTATGGAAAACTAAAAATATGAAGCACCAGGCCATAGTATGAATCCTGATTCACTAATAAAAACACTGAATAAGCAGAAAGAATACGTGTACCCAGGGTGCTAGTATCTGTCTGCATGTAGTTGCGTGTCAAGGCATGTAAAGTATCAAAATCCAAGTTCTAAAACATAAAGGCACATTTCTAGATTCATGCATATATTTACATAAGGTAAGCATGGTCAAGAGAAAGACAAGTTTTATAAATTGAAACAAATATTACAGAGATTTCTAAAAACAAGGTAAAAAATTTTGATCCGAAAAGGTGAGTTTCATAAATCAAGCCATCTTCAAGCAAGAGAACATCAGTGTGCCCTAGAACAAGTCACCAAGTATACTACAAACCAAGGTTTTGCAACTCAGTTCCAGTTTGTCTCAATCCCTGGGATAGAGTTTCGATTTTGACGTGTTGCTCTGAGTTTCAGAGTTTCAGTCAAAAAAATTAAGAATCAAACAACTAAGGAAAAATATAAATCAGGACACGTTAATTTCCATCATTTTATTGTGTTTTGGGTTACTGAAGAACACAGTTTTATCGAATTGGTAGTGTTATGCTGAAACTGGACTTATTGAAACCTAATGTATTAAACATGACACAAGAATTTAATACTTCATTAGGTATTAATACCAAATATTACTTAAGCATAAACTATAAACTAACATGACAAAATACAAGAGCATAAAATAAATTAATTATATGTTTTCGCTTTCAATAGTCAAAAGAAGAAAAGTCTCCAAAATACTAAAATTCCCCATCACCCCAAACAACCAACTTCCAATATCAAACAAGCACATGCATCTTTCCAAGTTGCAATGATGTGTATAGCTTAAAGTCACACATACATAAATGTGTGAATGCCTTGATGGATTAAATTGCAGGTAAATCACCATAATAAATAATGAAAAACTTAGATGAAAACAACACAACTTAGATAAATTTGTGAACTTTGACTGGACAATTGACAAGATTTTGCACAATATAACATTCATTTCCATGTTAAATTTTGAAAAAAAAAAAAGGAAACAAAATAGTAGTTTCATCTGTTTCAGCTAAAATGCCAAAACCAACTGAAATCTGCTGAATCTAACCAATATTAACCAAAACCAAGAGTTTCTGCCAGTTCGTGATGGAACTCGGCCAAACATATCATATATCAGGCATAGCAACAATATTTTCTAAATTATTGAAAAATTCTCAAATTATTCTCAGCTTTTCTCTTCACCAAATCATTCTCCAAATTCTCAAAAACAAATCAATCCAGAGCTATTCAATTATTCTCACATTACACACAAATCTTAAAATTCATTCACAAATTATTTATCAATATTTTAAGAAATTAGTTCAAGAAATCTTTTGTGTTACAAATCAATAGCACATTGTTGCCAGCAATATATTTTCTTCCTATCATTTGTTATTTTTATCACTTCTATACTTATTTTAGAAGCCTATATTTTTTTACTCCTAGTATTTTTCTTTAATTCTTTGTTGCCCAAAGTCTTTCTGAATTTTTGACAAATTTTCCACTTTTTTCCAAATTCTAAATCATTACATCCAACCAAATTGTTCCCGAATGTCGAACTTTGAGGTATGTTGAAGAATGTGTTAAGAGTAATAAAACAAAATAGGCAGTAAAAAAAGTTGCTTAAAGTGCAAATAGAAGCAATGTCATTGAGATATTCAAAAATGACATGCATTCGCTCCATATGATTGTGAATGAATTTCCTTCTTTTAACTGCTTCTTGACAAGGTTTTAAATCTTATCCATGAAATCTTCTTAACAAGGTTTAAACTGCTTCTTAAAAGAGAAATCTTGATTTTTCTACGAAATAGGATGCACCACCATACCATCCCATCCCAAGCCGACACTTAAGATGAGGGATGTCCTAGGATACGTCAATTGAGATGTTGGGATAATGGTTAGACAATTGCATTCCAACACTTTTGGGACAATAACCCATTTCAGCATCCTATGGAACATCCCCCTGAGATTTGAAACCTTGCTTCTTAAAATGATAGGCAAATTTGTTCTCTCATTTTACAAAATTTCTCAGCCCCATATAGACAATTTTGGGTACATATAGGAACATCTATAATCTCTTGTTGTCAAGACACATTCCCAATGTTTCAAATACTAATATTGGACCTCATATCTCCTTTTTTGTTGGAAAGTATGGAATAGGTACCAACACACAGTATGGGACCTCATATCATCTTTTTTGCCAAAATGGTATGGAAACAGGTACCAACACACCATACAAGACACATTGTATGCCAGTGGAAACATGCTAAAACAGTATGATACCATTATGACACTCACATACTGGCGGTATTTGAAACCTTGCATAGTCATTGTTGCATGCCTCTTAAAATGATAACCCAATTTGCATTCACATTTAGGAAAATTTTTTGGATAGATGAGTGTGGGTGTGCATAAAAGGTCTATCTAGAATTTTTTTTCAAGAATAACGAAACAAATTATTTATTTTGCTTTTCCCCTCAAACTCTGCCAAGCCAAATATATTTGAGTGTTCAACCTAAAACACAATATGGCCACCATAGGCATCCAACCACAAACTCAAGCTTAGGAACCTGGGATGCTCTGTTCCTTGGTAATGGAC
Source organism: Metroxylon sagu (assembly GCA_017589505.3). NCBI lineage: Eukaryota > Viridiplantae > Streptophyta > Magnoliopsida > Arecales > Arecaceae > Metroxylon > Metroxylon sagu. The sequence goes on from JACVBY030000629.1 coordinate 2,052,228, forward strand.
TTGAGATTGGACAAATTAACTCAGCATCTGGGCGAATGGATATATAGGACGTGATAGCATCAGAAGTAGTACTTTATGTGAGTGCTAAATGACCAACATATCGATACCATGGTTGCCCCTTCCAAAAACCACTGGGCATGTATAAATCAGGTGGCAGAAATCACAAAGTGTGAATTAGGACCCAAGCAAGCTTTAGACACCATATGAAAGGATTTCTGAGAGCTTTAGACACCATACTTCTTGTAGCATCAAGGTTCACTAAACCACGCATCTATCAGGACAAATAATTCGAACCTACATGAAAAAAGCATCCATAACTATTTACAGGAGAAGCAATTTTGAAGTTTAATGGACTAAGGTACCCAGCAAATTAGGAACCAGCCCACCCAAAATATCCCATTCTTCTTTCATCTTCTATGATAAAGCTGAAAAGAAGGGTTACTAAAACCAGGCGTTCTCATCATCCTATTTCACAGAATAATAGCTCAAAAATCTGGCATATGGTGGACTGCATGAGATTAGATAATATACCCCAAAGATATCAGTATCGTGGAAAAACTAGGGCATGAAATTATGAAAAATAGCAATCACAAAATTCAGATTCTGAGTAACCTGATGCTCTGATACCAGTTATTGTAGATATTTGACACTGCGAGATATGAAACTCAAAAACCCAAAAAAATATCCATAGTCTCTCTTCAACACGCAAATAGATGCAAGTTTACAGAAAGATAATGCGAATAACTGAAAAAGATGAAAAGAAACATTAGTAATGTGGCATAAATAAAGCACCCAATCACCAGGAGACACATGACAGAGGTGATATACTCCTAGAAGAGTAATCTCCTATCCAAATTAAGAATAGGGTTAAATACTAAATACTAGCTACATACCACTCGAATAAGGACTCTAGGGTTTCCAAATCCTAGCGGGACATCCCTATGGTTTTCAAACCCTAAGGGGGCTTAACTCTCTCATAAATAAATGCTACAAGAGACAAGAATGTAACCTTTTTTACCTTCTCCTATTCTCATTCTTTATTTTCCTAATTCTCTAATTCTCTGGTTGATTTAAGCATCAGAGGGTCCTCTCAAAGCATGGATGGCCAAACCATACTAAACCGAACGATTCAAAACGAACCATACCGTACCAGGTCAGAACTACTACTTTCAGTAGTTCGGTTCGGTACAGGGGCCGAACCACTCCATACCTTCCCGAACCATCCCATACCGACCTTAAATTGTACCGAATCACCCCGTATCATGTTGAACCACCTGGTTCAACTCCGCACAGAATGGTTCATGGGTTGGCACCTCCCAATCTGCCTAACCAGCAGTACATTATCGATTCCGTACAGTACGCCCCATACCGAACCGTATTAATTTGGTACTGAAATGATATCGGTTTTCAGTACAGCAAACCTTGCCCTAAAAACAAACTCCAATCTTTTGCAAGTATATTCTTAAGCTATTGGAGTTTAAAACCAATTTTAGATATCTATATATTTTTGTCATATGTAGAAAACAAGATCTATGGAAACTAGATATGTAGGAGACAAGATATGTGGAAAGCAACCAATTTTAGATGTCAATAAATTACCATTGAATGTGGGAAGTGGAAACCAGATCTTTGAGAGACAAGATCTGTGGAAAGTAGATCTATGGGAAATAGAAGAACAATCTGAAAACATGCTGCCGAAAGAGGAAGATATTAGGGGACAAGCAGTGCTTGGCCCTCCCTACCTACATTCAGATCGGATCTCAGAATTTTGAGACAAATTCGATGACCCATCTTCCTCCATAGCCAGTGGGAGTAGTCGTGGAGCAATTTGATGCGCTCATGTAGCAAGTTGATCCCATACTAACCCGGTGCAGAACCTAATAATGCAAGGATCATGCCCATGAGGTGTGGAAGGAGTAGATCCACAGGCCAATCCAAGCTCGCAAGATGACTGACCTCAACGACAGCAAACAAAGAATGTGTGCTAATCTTAGCAACAATGAATAGAGGATGGATGCCGACCTCAACAACAGTGAACAACAGTGAACCGAGAATGTGTGCCATGGTGGCTGAGCTTGGAACAAGTCCAGAAACTTTTCAACACAACCTGAGGCAAATTCTAGCCCTAGGAACTCCTCAACAAACCAACCTAAGTGTGAGCTTGACAAATAGATAGAGGAGATAAATCAAAAGATCGAGGCTGCAATAAAGCTAAAGAATCAAACATGCTAAAGTACCTAAACAAGGTAAAAAAATATTACTCTAACCTTTGACTACTTTGAGATCCAGCAAATCCTTGGGTCAGAGAATGCAAAGGCAAATTTTGTTTCTAAACCGACCACCTTAAAATGCTCAGATCAAAGGATTGTGTTCATAAAAGAACTGACAAGACCCATTATAGAAGAAGATCAAGTACTGGAAGTTGATCATGAACCGAGTTGGATAGATCCAATTATTGAGTACGTCAGGGAGAGAGCTCTCAGAAGACAAAAGAGATGCAAAAAAGATCATCTAGCAAGCTGCAAGATATACTTTGATAAATGAAAATCTTTACAAAATATCTTTCCCTCTATCATACCTCAAATGCCTACAACCTACCGAATCACACTATGTTCTCAGAGAGGTGCATGAGGTCGTGTGCATGAATCATCTATTAGGTAGGGCTCTGGCATATAAGGTGTAGAGATAAGGCTACTATTGGCTGATAATGAAGAAGAAGGCAACTCAGTTCACCCGCAAGTGCGACCAATGTCAAAAGATGCTAACATCTCGCATCGACCAACCACTCACTCAGCTGACTCCAATCCTTCGTTTTCAGCTCTGATGACTCAATAATTTTCACAAGCACAAATTTTACTTTTTATGGGTCCAAAGATTATTTCACAAAACAGTCCACCTTTTTTTAGTTTATTGGTTTTATAATGAAAAGTATAAGGTTTTTTTCACCTCTCCAACTATCTCTCCATTAGGTAGGATTTTGTTGCCCCAAGCCCTTATCTGTTGAGGAGAAACTAGTCCAATTCAAAGTTGATGATACTTATACCGGTCAATCATAGAATAGAAATTCTGATTCATTCAGATCAAGTTGACAGTCCTTAGCCCTTCACTCAACGGGAAATGGACATACTCGACTCTTTCCTTCCAGTAATTGAGCAGAGGAAGTTTTTGATAGTAGCAATCAATTATTTTACAAAGTGAGTAGAAGCCAAGCCCTTGGCTTAAATCATTGAAAAAAATGCTCAAGTTTTGTTTAGAAGTTCATTATCTATAGGTTTGGAATTCCCCAAATGCTTGTAACTAGGGTTGCAAGTCCCCGCGAAATGTTCTATAAGACGTCGAGATGGGTTGCTGTCCCAAGTATTGGAATAGGACTATCTCACCATCGTTTCAACATCCCAATCGATGTATTTTGGTACACCCACTGTCCCAAGTATCGGAATAGGATGAGATGGGATAACAGTGATACATCCCATTTCATGAAAAAACTGAAATAGGCTAATCTCACAAGATTTAAAAACTTGATTGTAACAAACAACAAAATTCAGTTCAACAACACCCACTAGATAATTTCATAAGGAGTTCAACATAGAATACAGGTTTACCTCAAACACTTATTCATAGGCTAATGGGCAAGACAAGGTAACAAACTGAACAAACAGTTCTTCAAGGATTGAAGACCAAACTCGATCAAGCAAAAGGGGAATGGGCTAATGAGCTTTCAAGGATACTCTGAGCATATAGGACCACAAGCTGACCTGCCACAAGTGAAACACCGTTCAACTTACCCTTTAGGACTGAAGCAATGATCTCGAACAAAACCAAAATACCAAGCTACCAAGTAAAGGAGTCAGGAGAATGGGGATGAAAAAGAGCTAATCTTGATTTACTTGATGAAGTCCAAGAACAAGTCCAAATCAAGATGGCAGCTTATTAGGAAAAGGCTATCAAATATTATAGTGCAAGGATCAAGGGATCCCTACTCGGGCTTGAAAATTTAGAATTAAGGAAGGTACAAGCCACACGGTGCTGTGATAAATCAAGAATGCTAGCTCCAAACTGAGAATGTCCTTAAAGAGTAATTGATGTGGTTCAACCACGAATTTATTAATTAGCAAAGTTAGATGGCAAACCAATACCTCAACTGGAACTAAAAAATTTTAAGAATTTATTATCAATAAGTTTTTATTATTATATGTACTATTCATATTTAGTGGAATAAAGTTATATTATTTTCCTCTCTAAAATTATATACTCAATTATTAAACTGAAATGTTTAAGGTCAGTTATACAAATCAGCCTAAGAAAGGTGGGAACCAGGGGATTCATTTTAGGACCATCTAAAAGTCTTAGTTTGATCCAATCTTGATGGAGAAGTGGTCAGAGTTTTAGGTCTCGGCGAGACGTCCCATGGGACGCCGGAACGGGTTACAATCCCAAGTGTCGAAACAGGACCATTCCACCATCATTTCAGTGTTCCAATCGAGACATCTTGGGACACCTCTCATTCCAAATGTCAAGATGAGATGAGACGTTTACACATCTCGTTCCATGAAAAGATTAGGATGGCCCCATCCATGAGATTTAAAACCTTGAAAGTGGTTACATCCAATCTGATGAATTGTTTACCAGCCACTAAGTAACTCCACCGATCTAATTTGGACAAAGTTCAATTTAGGCCAGCCATCCTTAACTTGATCCGTTGAGGATAGAAGGGGCATAAGCCTAAGAAAACCAAAGAATTACTACTTAGAAAGCCAACTTCATGAAGCAAAGGCCTTCTATGGCTGACTTTCATTGGATATAAAGGATGACCTCCAAACAGCTATTGAAGCTGACCATCAATACTTTTGGATTTTTTAAATGGTGGCTTTAACAAATCTCATCATTCAAAACCGACCACAAACATTTGATTGTAAAATCGTATTCAGGTCCTACCATTTTGTTCAAGTCTAAAGATCATTTATTTAAAAGATGATCCAGAAAACTTAGAAATTTGGGAAGCACATGAATGAGATGTGTAAGAGGAAATTTTATTAAGTAGTGTAAGAGGAAATTTTATTAAGTACCAAAAGAAGGCCCTTTAGGCCAAGCTACGGAAGGATAACATAAAAAAACTAGCGTCCTTGTAAGCCAACAGGTGTCAATGTTATAGAACTGCATCTTCCTCACCTTAACTAGTAAACAAATACAAGAAATGAGCTTGCCACTTCAAAGTCAGAATTTACTGAGCATCATAAAGACTCAGAATAGCATCCATTCCTAATGCAAATTAAATCCATCTTCATGAATTCTACCATCATATTTATTGAGGTCCTTGGTAACAAGGCCAATAATAATTGGGTGCCTATCACTCAATGGATTAGGAAAGTGCAAAAAACTTTTAGCTTGAGATAAACACCATTATTCAAAGATCTAAAGCATATCAAACAAAATTAATGAAAGGTCTTGCTTGCACAAATCAATTACATATCACATCCTTGCCAAAACAAAAATACCATAATATTGCCAAATTCAACAATCGCACATGCAAGTCAGTAACTTTAAATCTTGTTTGTAACCATTTTTCAAGAGTAACAATAGTGAAACCAGCAATTTGTATAATATAGGCTATAGTCTCTCCTCTTCATCCAATATAAGCTTTCTATCTGCCATCTCACCTTTAATTATGAGCAAATTTAGAATAAGTATTGGATTTCTACATATGTTTGAACAGCCAAATTTTTAGCATCTAGAAAATATTCAGAATTATTGCAGCTTTTAATCCATGTTTGGCAAAACAAGGCTTGGCTGCAGTTCATCCTATCAGAGTTTCTTGGTTAAACTTCTGCCCTTATAGAGTGTCTTTGGAATGGAAGGATTTTGCATTAGAAACAATGTCAGATCATAATGTCATAATACAGCAGGAAGCACTAGTGCGATATAGGAAAAACCATCATAAATAAACTGTCAATAGCTTATAGTCAGCATGCATCAGTATCTAGCATTAAATAGGATAGATAAACAACAACCAGCACACAAATAGACGAATCAGAAGGGAAAAGGCACTTACAGATACTGCAACTGTTCAAGTCGGCCAAGTTCAGGTACAAGGTAGCCAGAGAGGTTTGAGCTTCCCAGGTCCCTACATATAGCAGCATGACATAGTAAAAAAAAAAATACTTTGTGATCTACTAGCACAGACAATCTCCAAAACAGATGAGGCAGCAACTGAGGTTGAAGAGGAGAGAATATTTATCAAATATACGAAATCCAAATTAGCAGTCCAAGCATGTACTCTGAAGGGTTTGATGAGGAAGGAGAATGTCTACAGGCCAAGTCCAAGTCAAGTGCTTAATCATTAAAAAAAAAAAAAGAGCCTTTCCATGAGTGTGATAGAGACATTTCCATTTCACAATCACAACTATATGCTTTAAGAAAGAAAGAAAGAAAAAAAAAAAAAAATCTAAACCTCTGCAACTTCATTACAAGGACTTTTTGTTTGATCTTAAGCCCCAAAATTTAGCTTGGAATCTTTTAGAATTAGTAAATCAGTTTAGTTTGAGTCCTAATTTGCAGCTTACATCAAGGATTTATCTAGAAGTGCTCCTTTTGCAGATCTTCATTTTGAAGAATTGTAATTTATTCATGACACAAAACAGGTTGGGCCTTCATGTATTATCTTAAATGTTGCTGTATAAATGAAAGTACTGAGCAAATTCAGAGTGAATTTTTTCAGAAAAGTAAATTTATCAAATCCATATTATATTTATGATGAATTGCATGACTTTCTTCTAAGGTAGAATCCTTATTTGCTTCCCTTCTTTCTCTATTCCCACATAATCACCTCACAGCCTAATTCTTTAGGGATTCTCATAAGTCCTCCCTTTTTCTTTTAAGATTGTAAGGCACTAATGACATAGGAAAAATAGAAGGCACATACCACTTGCTCAACTTAAAAGTGCTCGATTTTTTCTTTTTATTCTTTTTTGCCCTTTCAACAATCTCTTACATAAAATCCATATTTAAGAGACAAACTGCGAGACCTGGCTCTTTTGGGTTAGCTCACTTTACATTAAGATACAATTTTACTGGATTGAGTTAAAAAAAAGTAAAAAAAAATTATAATTAAAATTTTTGATTGAATCTATATCATAACGTTCGATATTGAGTTAGCTTTATCATGCATCTTGAATCACTCAAATCGAACGTCAACTGAGGAAGTTAGAAGTAATTTTATAAATGTATATCATCGCTGACAAACTTTAGATAAATTACGAAAATACCATTGATGAAGATAAAGATATTTTTTGGTGTTTTTATCTAAATTTTTATATTCTAAAATTATGTTGGATGAGTTAGAAGTTAGTTTTAAGTCAAAAATCTATTTTTAAATATTTAATGAATATTTATCTCTTTAGTTTTCTTAAAGAAATTAGAATCTTACAAAAACTGAAAAGTTTATTAGTTTTAGTAGATTAGAATCTTATAAAAGGTGAAAACCTTTTGTCTTTAGTAAATCTCTCAATAAATAGGGCTCAATGGAGGTCTTTAGATATCAAATTAATAGTTCAGAAAGATGAAAAAGGTGAAGGTTGAAAGATCAAGAAGATTAATGGAGCCCTTGAGTATCAAATATTGAGGATTAGTTTCTAATAATTTTATCTAAAGAGGTAAATAATGATTGGCCATTCTACAATTTATCATGTTTTTAAATAATTAAATATTTATAACCCTTATGATGCTTAGTTTATGAATATTGCATGCCATATATATTGACTATAATTGCCATGATCAAGGTTTTAAATCTCGTGGGACAAGAGCACCTCGATTTTTTTATGGAATGGGACGCCCCATGTCTCATCCTGTTTTAGTCTCTGTCTCGATCAAGCACTATTGTACTTACTTTGGATCTTTTTTATAAAAAAATGTTTGTGAATCTTTAGTATTTTATTTGATTTTAAAAAAAAAGTCCTCTTAAGTGGCTTCAACTTGTTGCATAGATGCATCATATGGATAACCATGGAATGTTATATAATCATTCTAATCTACCTTACACAGTAGAATAAGCAGGTTCTATTGTCTATCTCTTATGGCAATCATAAAAAATTGGGGCAAAAAACTCTTAGATAGATTCAATCAACATGGTGAGCATATATTTGGTTTGCAGGTCATGCGCAAGTAAACGTAAAAATAAAACTTTCTATCTATGAAGCACACATCATGATCCATTATTTTTTTAAATTTAAAAACATTATTTTTAGATATAAGTAGAATAAATAAAAGATATTATTTAAACTTTTATATCTATTATAAATAAAGGGTAACTGGCATTTTCTATAGCATATTATTTGTTAATTTTATGTATTATTTTTAATAAAAAATTTAAATATCACATTATATTTTTTATATACATATTTTAAAAATTATATAATTTGATTGATAGGAAATAAAAAATGTTTTATAACAAAATAAGCATGTATAAAATTTATTAAATGCACATACTTAATTGTTATCTTACTAATCGATTTTTTTAAAAAATTTTATTCAAATTATTTTTTGAGTTTCAAAATATTAGTTTTAGATGAGTAAAATAAATAAAATATTATTTACATTTTTATATCTATTACAAATAAAAGATATTAAATTTTTTATATCATATTATTTACTTGATAAAATCCTCAATATATTGGTAACATGATAGTTTGTTTTTTATGTCCCAAAGATATCATCAAGGTCATAAAACCGGTGCCAAGAAATGAACCGATATGTTGCCAATTTGATACAGTACAGGTTGGTACGGTACAATTTGCATCCATATTAAGAAAGGGCACCAAAACTTTTCTCACACATAACCATAAGCCATACTAGGCAAGTACAAGGCGATTTCGCTTGATTTGGACCTGTTCAGCTCATACCTAATTGAACCTCGATATTATACCAATAACTTACTAACGCGGTACGATATAGTACAGTCAGTACAATAGACCTTAGATATCAGTGTTGTGATGCTTTGCGTTTGATGTACACCCTTAAGTCTCCTAGCTTTGAATTTTTTTGATTCATTCCGGTCACAATCTCTTGCATATTTGATAATTAAAAAAGCTAGTAAAGATTACAACATTGCATTAAGTTTACTACATATGCTACTTAACAAGTTATCTCATTGTTTTAGTGTCAAAAGACCCTATCACTCTATTATCAAGACTACCACGATGAGTGTACCTAGTAGGTGGCACCAAATTGATGTGGGGCAATCATGAGGAAATGCAAACATTAGAGGTTTAAGATTTTACGATGCCACAAGATGATTGCTGGATTTCATGTTTAGACCTAATTTTTCAATACCTCATATAGTTGGGATAAAGCTTGATGGTTACAAGAACCTAAGTTCTCAATAAAAGTGAATTAGAAAGTTGATGTTCTTGAAAGAAACAAGCAATAGAGGTTCTAAGGTCTAAATTAGGTGTTTAAGGATTTTTGAAATTAAATAATCTAAATCAAGAGCCAGTTGGAACTTCCTAGGAGAAATTTGATATCTATATGACATGAAAAATCTATAGAAAATAAAAAAGAAAATGTCTATGATCAAGAGTGATTGGAAGAAATGCAGGTTACAACTAAACAAAGAAACAAGTAACAAAGGAAAAGGGATAAATAAAAAATGATAATAGAAAACTTGTTTCAGGATCTAGGAATCACACCTAAGAATGGAAGCATCATACTTGTTTTACAACATTACACCTCACGCATATTCTACAACATCACACGCTAGTTGGAGCAAATCATAGCTTCATTCGTATTTTGCATAAAATAAATTTTATGATTACATAAACCAACTCCCATATTTTAAGAAAGAAATTCTAACATGATTTTCAAGCTCCCTAAAATAGACAGTCCTATGCTAACAATATCATCAAAGTAGCATGATGGAAATGAGACCCAAGTGGTCAAATAAAATCTAGGATTATTTATCGTTAGCCCCTTTTCAAGATGACAAGAAATAAAAGAAAAATACAGCCAATTGACAATTAAAAGGAGCCATTACATGGTGCAATAATAAAAGGCTTGAGCTGACAAGCACAATAGAATAGGTTCGAGCCCTCAAGGAGCCACTTTGTGCAAAAAATGCCAAACATAGATTTTGTCCCCTGTCCATCCCTCCCAAGACCCTGGATTGCCATGTTTGTACCCAGATAATGGCCCTTCTTCCTGTCAACTGACAATTAAAATCAAATCTAAGCGAAATTCGCAACTACCATGATATCCAAGTTCAAGACACGATCTTGGATCTTCTCACCAAGTCACTTTTTAAGAAAAAAGTTATAAGGATTGTGAATCAAGAAGAAAGCTACCATGCAAACAAAATCATGCAATCTTTATGAACACCTAGGTATATAGGCATCCCTTTGCTTCCACTACCACAAAAGTGACAAGACAATAATACTAATTTGAATGAGGTATATAAGAATAATTGATCATAAACAATTCAAGTAATGAATGCAAGGTTTTAAAAATTGGGACCATACCACTTGCCCTGTATCATTCTGGCAGGACTCTAGCATTGGGGTAGGGCCCAGGTTGCTGAAATGTAGCCAAAATAGGGTAACCAACCAGGTCAAGTTGACACAAGCCAATAAGGGCCCTGATTTGACTGGGATGATACTCATTTCAGAGTCATCCTAGAAAAAAATGGTTGTTATCGACTGATACAAAACCAATATTACCTATTCAAAGTGTGCCAATGGGGGCACGCCCCCATCAAACTTTTTAAAGAGAATGGGGTGCAAGCAAGCCAACTAGGTACTTTAGTGCCTTTAGGCATCTTGTGAGGGGCCTCCAAGGCCACTTTTGACCCATTTCATGAGAGGACAGAGAAAGAGGAGAGAAAAGAGAAAGAGGGGAAGAAGGGGAGGAAAGGGATTTTTTGTTCCCATCAGCGAGGAGACTCAAGTGGATCAGCATGGGAAGGCCCCCTGCACAGGTGATTCCCATGGATCTCTGTATTTTTTGTTGTCCAAAGCTGCAAAAATCAGAAAAATGATGAAATACATCTCAAATTTTGTTTGTTTTACTTGAATTTTGGATATGTTGTAGGGTGGACAGCACCTTACAACATGGTAATTTTTGTTTTTCAACCAATATTTTTTTATGAATTATATGCATTTTGGTACTAAATATTAATAAAATTAAAATATATGGGATTTTAGTCTGAAAAATTTTAGCATGCTTGCATCCATAGTATGCAAAAGCCACAACTTTTATGGCTGGAATAACTTATTAAAAATTTCTGTTATCATTTAATTATTTTATAATTAAAAAATACCCAAGTTCCTTAAGGACCTAAAAATATCAACAGACATCCTAAAGGAAAAACATAATTTACAAAATTTATTATCATGCATTTAAATAATTAACAGAATTTTCATGATTTGCAGATTATTTCTTAGGGAAAAATATTTAAAAATTTGAAAAAAAAAAAGGTTAGTTAAATGTATTAATTATGGAACATCAACAATTAACATGATGGGTTCTAAAATTTGCCATCTTGTATATTGTTGAATCACATATTTCTTTTCTGATTTTCAAGTTATTTGTTAAGAAAATTCAATACAAATAAAAATAATATTTAATTGTTAAAAACATGAAACATGCATTTTATAATTAATGATTATAAGTCTCAACTACTTATCATGTATTTTGTTCATCAAAAAAATAAAATAAATTTTAAATCACTTTTAGGTTGTCGGATAAGAAGGGGTATCAAGATGCTAAAAATAGAAAGGGTTCTACAAGCTATTGTCATTAGCATCATCAGAATCGAATAAAAGAAAAGAGCATGATATCAAATGGCACAACAAAAGCATGTGCTCAAAGAGACATCATGAGATATGTAATTATTGTAGCATGGACAGCAAAGGTGGCGGCAACACAATTAAAGTAACATCAAGCAGGTGGCTATAGAATGTGAAAAAGCGTACAAAGATGCCTAAAAAGTTTAGAAAGGCAATGAGGGAACAATTTGGAGTCTAAAGGAAGCAAAGCAGGTGGCTAAATATAAGCAAGCTCAGTAGGACCACAAGGGAGTTGAGGTCAATGATCAACCTGGCAAGGATAATGAATGAAATGGGTTGGAGTAGTCTGACATAACCTACCCAGACCCAATAGCTAAGAAACCCCAATTGGATGACCATATCAAACAGGACAGGAAGCGTGCAATAGGAGCCACCATAGTCGAGTGATTCCACTACATTTAGATACCAGTTTTGGCCGCGACAAAACAAAACCATCACGAAAGAGTAGGGGGTGCCCAATGTACATAGATGGGCGGCAAAACATCTCTCACCAACAACAAGTGAGACCCAACAAGAGATCTAATAGGAGACTCGACAGGAGTCTAAGGATTCTGATCAACGATTCAATCATCCGATGTTCGAGTCAGGATGCAATAAGCAAGTCTCCAAGATAGTCAAGATAGTAAGAACATCAAGGTTAAGATGAAAGTGCAAATCATCGATCTAGATGAAGCAGTAGACAACATACTAGTCTAGAAAGATGATAGCGACTCTAGAGCTACCAAATCTTAACTTGTGATCATCTCATGATATTGATGACAATGATAATGATAATTCAAGTGATGGATCTAGAGGCCAGAGTGAGCAGGGTGGGTAGTTTGGAGAAGGTGGTGGTGGTAGTAATTTTCGAGGGCATAATCCATTCGCTTGATGGAGTTTACATGTACCATGCAATATAAGGACCACAATGCCAGGACGAAAACCAGATCTGGCAGGAAGATACTACCCTACAAGCGAAGAGAATCCAAGATAGTGTAGCCGATAACACCAATATTAATTTTATGGGGACACATATGTAGAGAGATTGGAGGCTTAATTGTGAGATGTTATGTTCGGGGTTAGGAGAATTATCTATGCACCAAACACATTGGAAGCTAAGCTGATGGAAAAGATTAGATAGAAGATAAAAGGAGATGAAAAGCAATACAAGAGACTCAGGAGCTATTACACAGATTGGTAAGAGTCAACATTAGTGACATATATACCAGTGCATCAGATAGCTGTAACTTATATACCAGTGCATTAGTGACATTAGTCAACCCTGTACTGTGTCTCAGTATGAAACAGCCTGGTTCATGCTGGTCTGGACAAAAACTGATACCAAGGCCAGTACAAATACTTGAAACCTTGAGCGAAGGCAACAGCAACTACCATCACCATATTTGATTCACCATCACCATATAAGATTCAATCAAAGGATGAGCAATAGTGTCAAATACTATATTCAGATGATTAAATTTCAAGATGAGAAACACTTGAGAATAGAGATAGAATGTGAACAGAGTTGTCGAACAAGCATTCAGTTTAGGTATTCGGTTTAGGTCAAGTGTTCATTTTAGTTTAAATTAAACTTCCTTTTATTTTCTCATAGTATCTTTTAACAATAATAAAACTGTAATTCTCTGAGTAAAAGAAACAAGCTATCAATATGCGGGCATAATATATGCATTTACTTTAGCAATATTAGTAATTATTTTTAAGTAAACTTTGGGCCTCATATATTTAGTTGTACATGCTATAATGAGTGTCTATCATGGTCTAAGATTAGGTCCAAATCCAGAAATCTTAGGATTTCTTATTGAATAGAGTAAAAAGGTTTCCTTAAGTAAAAGATAGATCATGGTTGTAAATCCTTCCTAGAAGAAATGGAGCATAAAAGTTCTACTTAGTTGAAAAGTGAACGGTGTTCTAGTAGGTTATTGTTGCATAGAAAGGGAACAAATGGATGCAAACAACACAAACATTGGGTAAGACAAAGAAAGAAATTACATCATTTATTCTCATTTAGAGCCCTTTTAAAGATTCAGGCTTGAGGGCTTATCCTTGTGTCATCAATTCAGTCACATCTTTATTATTTCTCATGTTCAGATTTTATTAACAAACTTAAGTTTTCTAGTCCTTTTCAATTTAGCCTCACAAGTTATTTTCAGCCAGAGTTCCAAAAGCAGCACGGATGTTGGATAAATTCTGACAAAAACTGAAACATTGCAGTTGCAATTTGAGTTTGGATGGAGCTTTGAACCATGATTTAGATATAATTTTCACTAAATATATTTTTCATGACCGACATATATGGTGCCTGCGTTCCAAATCTGCCTTGTTTGTTTCTGATTCCAAACCACGGAGAATGAGGTAACCTATATTAAATGCTACCTCACTCCTCTTCATCATATCGTCTCCGAAATTTTGACTTGTGCACCAATTTTAATTTGATCAGCCATATCAACCTTTTGGCTTTGCATAATAACCCAAAAGTATTAAAACGATGATAATGAAAAGCATTCTGTAATGGAATTCTTGCTAACAAATACCACATAGAATTAGGAAAGTATTTCAGTTCATTAGACACCTGAATAAAACATGACTTTCCACCAAGAAAATGATAATATAAAAGATTGTCAACAAAGAAAAGAGTTTTTATTGCTTTTGATTTTCTTATACTTGATAATTTATCTTTTTAGGGATAAAACAAAGAAATCTAACCAAAATTTATAAACAAAATTGGAAATAGTTGGGTTCTGGGTCACATAAATTAAAAAACTTGATGCAGTTATACCATGTCAATAAGAAGATCAGACTAAGAAGCAATCCGATGATGTGGCATCAGCTACCTATCTGTTGGTCACAACACCAAGACAACTGCAATGAATTCGCACTTTACCAACTTCAACCGTAAAGTCTTGCCCTCTCTTCCATAAAAGTAGCATTTTAGCGAAAGCATGAAATAGAAGACAAAATCAACAGTAAGAAATCACAGACAGTTTAGCTACTGCGTTACTCTCCATTTCACACATCATCAGAAACCCATCGTTAATACGATCAAAATGAGAGAGATTCAACAGTGCAATATACTACCCACTAATAGAAGGTCAATTAAACAGAACATAAAAAAAAAAGGAAAGCGTAATAGCAAAACAGATAGGAAATCTGCTAAAAAAATAAAGACCGCTTCAAAAAATCCAATCTGCTTGACTATTTCATCAATATTCTTCCCACAGCCAGAAACCATCCATCTAACACCTAACCAAGCCAAGAGATTGGGTTCAATAGGAACCGATAACAAAAAGAGGGAAAGGAGTTGGGGCTTACACTCTAGTGACGCGATTGTCCTGGTTGCAGGTGATGTGGAACCAGGTGCAGGGGTTGACAAGTGTCGGGTCCCAGCTCTTAAGTACGTTGTCCGGGTCGGAGAGGCTCCGCCGGAGAGCGTAGAGCGCGTCTCCCTCCGAGTTGGAAGACACCGATGGCAACGAGAGCACGACCAGCGCCAGAGCTAGGGTTCGCACCGCAACATTGGCGGAGATGGCCATCGCTCGTCCGGCGGCCGCCTAAGGATTCCGACGAGCAAACTTTAGGGTTTCCGAGAGCTCTCGGAGAGACGAGCAAAGCGGGGGGACGAGGGAGCAGAGCGAAGGGGAACGGAGAAAATTTAAGCCGCGGAGTTTGTTTCAAAAGTTACTTCTATGGGGGCATAGGTTAACCGACTCCCTACGGTAAAACAAAACGGGAAACAGTATAAGATTTAAAAAAAAATTGAACATATAATAAGTGGTTTAAGTATTTAATTGACTTGCTCGCGTTTGACCATGCTTAGATTCTTTAGAAATCTATTCAACATGGAATCGACAACCATGCGCGCCGCAAGGACAGCGTATGCTAAGTTGGGTCTTAGTTTGGAAGCCCATGTGTCCAAACCACCGTCCCTCGCGGTTGTGGTTAGCATTCTGTACGTTGGTCGACACGTATGAGAGATCAAGGATGCGTATCAGAACGTTAACTTCAATTTCTAACAGTGGATGTAATTTTAAACAATCGAGTAAGATATGCCATCTCCTTTCCCATTCCTTGCAAACTTAGAAATGATTAATTTAGAGAACAAGATGGCTGACACGCATGGAATATCACGTAATACTCCACATTGTGATGCTCAAATATTGTAAACAATTCATGAAGCCGCCCGTGGGAGGGTTTTTTTTTTTTTTTTTTTTGTTCTTTCCATCCTCTCTTTTGTTTCAGTAATAGGCACTGATCTAAGGACAAGAATGACAGTTTGGCAATACTCCTCTTTGCTTTTATCCTTCTAGGAGGACTAAATTAAGCATGTGGAGGGCCTGGAAATACTATGGTCACATTACAAGAGGCTAGCGAATTCGAACGGCTCCTCTATGATGTGGAATATTTGTATTGAGGGACATGCTCTGGAATTTGTTCCTCCCAGCAGCACCAACAACGTTTCTTACACACACACAGGCTATACATACATACATATTTGATGTAGTCGGAAAGGCCATTCATATATGCTGACATTTTGGAGACAAGTGTCATCGCCCCCATCCCAAAGAATTGGGAATCTCAGGTGAGGTCCAAGGGGCTCCATTTTAATATCCAGTCCACTTTGGACGGATTTTGTTTGTTCTTACTAAGTTACTTCACCAAGCGTTCGTCTAATATAGGTGCATGCAAGCTTTCCAAACCAAGATTTGCAATAAATATTTCATTGGTGGTGGGCCTTATTTAGATTCTCATCAATTGATTGCTGCTAAAAGTGAAAATTTTCAATAAGAGTTGACATAGATGTAACTCTTTTCTATACCATATTATTAAATGGGAGAAGGGTGGGCCATTTTAGAATTCATCCATCAAATTTTGCATCTAGGATACCCTTACTTCCTCTGGAAAAGATACAATTAAGAAAATCCATTTGTACCTTTACTTATTTATGTACTTCTATCTATTATCTACACAATTTATTCTAGAAAACACAATTTTTTCTAGAAATTCCAAACAAATTAGACTCTATGTTATATATATATATATATAATGTCCTTAATTAATTTTCAAACTATCACTGAACTAATCAAAATCCATATTATATGTTTCATTGTTAAACCTTAGAATACCATCCTATCTTTAAAAATACAATGATTACTCACTTAATCTCTCTTGGACGTTAATCTCATGAAATAAAAGAAAATAAACTAAATGAAATTTATTGTACTATCACTTTTTCTATCTAATTCTTAGTTTGTTAATTAGATCTCTATGTAGTCCAATATATAACAACCCTACTAGTCCTTTTTCTCACTCTTCAATCTCATCCACTAATCAACTGACCGCTCTCTTTCTCTTCCTTTCCCTTTTAGGTCTCATACCCCCTTCCCTTTTTTTGCTGCTTTCTCCTTTCTCTTCTTCCCTTATCATACTGCTCTCCATTACATTTTCTTTGCTCTTTCTCTCCCTCTCTCTCCCCACTTCTCTTTCCCTCCCCATCTTCTCCGACCTCCACTTATCTTAATCCTTACAATTTTTCTCAAAAATCTTATTATATTTTTTATTTTAATATTTAAAGTAAATTTCAATTTACATAATTTTTTTTTTTATTTTTTATATGCTTTAAATTTCTTATTTTGATTTATACTTTATTCTTAGAGTTTTTATACATCTTTTCATTATTTTTTTCATGTTTATAGATTTTATTTTTTATTTTTATTAATTATTTTTTATTTTATTATTTTACTTTTAAGTTCACTTTTACTTTTTTTTATTTTTATTTTTAGCATATTTATTCTATCTCCTTATTCATTTGCTAATTCATCCATTTTTATTCATTCATTATATGTTTTGATGTTTTAGTTTATTCTTATACTTATAAATTTTTATGTTTCTAGAGTTTATAAATTGTATGATATATAGTTTTAAATTGCCAAATTACCATTTATCTTGCATATGTATATATCAAGTTACAATAATGCTAATTATCAAATTAAGTATTTAATATTCTTTAGTTTCGTTGACTTCCATTTAACTTATTATTGAAATATTAATCCATTCACATCATTTTTGTTTTTTCATATCTTTACTTTAGATTTCTTTTTTTATTACTTAATTATGAATAACTTTTTTTTTTGTTTGTATTTGGATGTTCTTCTTTCTTCATATTTTAGTTTTTCTCCATAGATTTTTATGATTTTATTTTGTACATTTTCATGTCATATAATTTAAATTTCAGATTTGAATGGATTTACTATGTACTTTCTATCATTTAATATATTTTACAAACAAACTATTTATACTCTTCTTTTATATTTTTATTTTAATTTATTTTCTTTAATTGTGTTTCTATATTTAATTTTGTATTCTTAGTTTGTCTTTTTTTTCTTGTTGCAACCAAAAACTAAAATCAATAAGCATAATAAATAATTTGATCTAATAATATCTTATTTTGATGGTCATTATTTTTGTCAAATATGCATTGTACATGCCAAATTTCTTGTAGATTTAACTAAATACAAAAGATCATATTGAAAGGAGATGATCTAAAAGGCAAAGGGCTCTACACTAATATAAGATAAAGGTGACTATTTTGTTGCACTGTACTTTGATACTTATACTAATATTGCCACAAGGCTTCATAATAGTAAAGAATGAGAAACAACAATTATAAGAAGAGTGAGGATCCCTTCTTATTTAAGATTGAACTAAACATAGCCAGATTCTCAATTACTACTATTTATATATTGTATGATAATCAAGACTAAGTAAATTTCATTAAAGAAATAATGGCAAAATGGTGATCCTATGACTAAATAGATTTCACATGATACAATAGTAAAGAATGAGCAATAGCCATTATAAGAAGAGTATAAATCCATTTTGTTTAGGAATAAAGTGAAAATATCTAGTCCTTTAATCAAGCCCACCTATATATTTATGTAATACCCATGATTAAGTGAATTTCATATGGTATTATAGCTAAAAAAATAATGTGAGAATGATGATGCCATGGTTGAGTGGATTTCATATAGGTGTCGTTTGGTTCGTAAGAATGGGAGTCTGAAATCAAAATCAAAATCACTTATTCTAGATCCTCAAGCTGACTCTGATCTTGCAAGGTTCATGTATCGAGCAAGTTTTGAAAGAAGGTTTCTGGTTATCTTAGTGTGAAGTGAAAGCCCGAATATACTCACTCTAATTGCTCACCAACTAAGGTCCCCCTCCCCCCTCCTCTTTATTTAAGTTCAATAGGAGGGGAGGATTTTCACTCCTTTATCGATGTTGTGAGACCAACCTGAACTAAACCTGGTCCACTTGACCAGTCCGGGTCAAGCCAAATCAACTGATATATATATATATATATATATATATATATATATAAAGCCGTAACTTTAGAGGAAACAAACTCATCTTCCTTCCAAATTATTCGAAGGAGATAGGGCTTATCTCTAAGCCCTATCCATTTATTTAGTCTAAAAGAGTTTTTCTTAGCGATTAACGAAGAGAAATTAGAGCTCTGGCTTAAGAAGCTTGGGTTTAGGGTGTGGTTAAGAATGAAGAAGAAGCAGAGAAGAAGAACTTGTCTTCTTCCTTAGATTCTATCAGAGTTTCAACTAGTAATTTTATAAGTATATTTTGTTTTCTTCTCCTTGGATTTTTGAAAGCATTGGCCTACCGTTCATAGTGATTTTGTTGCTAGATCAGAGTTTTGAATGAGAAGTTTTGGTGAGTCTGTTTTAGGAAAGAATAGAGATGGAGAGTTGCCAACTTTTTCCTCTGATCTGATGGTGAAATCAATTAGGTAACCTCCTATTTCTCTCTCTCCTTCTTGAGTCCTTGCATTGGGGTCTCTAGTTTCTAAGTTAGCCACTAGCAAGCATTGGAAATAATGAAGAATCAGTTTGATGCTCTGTTTTCTGAGTCCATTCATGGCTAATGGTTGCCATGTTTGGCAACCAACAAGAACCGAACCTTCATTAGAGAAGAGCTCTAGCAAAGGTTGATGTTGTTGGCTCATGATCGATTAGGATCCATGTCCGGTGTTCCTTCATTTCATGGATTCCACCATTTAGGGCTCTACCTTGTTTTCTGAGTAAAATTTGTCGATATACATGTATGCATGCATACATACATACATACATACATACATATATATATATATAGTAGTATTTTAAGAGGATTAAATGATCTAAATAGTTTTCTTTTAATTAATGGTAAATACATTGATATTTTAGTGGTAGCTAAAGGTTAATAACCCTATGACCTAAACCTAGCTTTGGGTAGCTTGTAAGGGTCTTGGTGCAGGATTACATTAAATTAATTATCTAGGAAGCTAAAAGTTAACTATTTTCTTATATGACTATGGAAATATAGGTGAACAATAATCCTATGCTGCGTTGCTCTACTCGAGGATTTGCGATCATAGTCAGTAGGCTAATTATAATTTAGCAATTTTAATTTTAATAAATTATTTAATTTTAAACATTCATTTAAAAATTTATAATTTTAGGTTAATTATTATTGTTTAATTATGTACAGTAATTAAAATAGCAATGCCTAATGCCACTACTAAATAGTTAATAATTTGCATAGTTAAAAATATTTGTTTTATTATGTGCAATTGAAATATTAATGCATAATGCCTTTTGTTACACAGTTATTATGTTGGATAATATAATTATTACTATTTTATTATATGCAATAGAAATGTTAATTATTACTATTTATTTTGTATATAGTTATTGATTTTGCATAATTGAATTATTGCAAATTATTGGAACAAGTAAATAAATCATAAGTGTTAAATTATTGTTATTGTGAAATTTTGTTATATTTAGGCCTTGGGAAACAAATTCCACATTACAATAAAAATAAAAAATAATAAAAAATATATGATCACATGAATAAGTGAATATTTATGAATATAAAATTATTGATAATAGATCTAATTGAAACATGAAACTCTCAATCCGCTATGTAATCTCAGATAATAGATGATAGATGATAAAAGACAGATATCAGGACCCACTTATACAAGGGATATATGTAGAGATTCAACTCCCATCCATAGAGTTAAATGTAGTGCACTGGCCCTCTCATAGAAATATATGTAACCTTAGTTAGTGATTATAAAAAATTAGTAAAATGATAACATAAAAACTTTTAGTTATTGATGACATGAAAATGTAAACATGATGACATAAAACTATTTATACAAAAAAGGCTGAAAATTGGCCTAAACATATTTCAAGATTTGTAAGTATTAGCATTCGAATAACATGTGATATTACAAGTAATAGATATCAGTTTTTATGATATGTATGCACTCTTTTATGAAAGCTTTATAAATCTTATTTACTTAATCCACTAATTTATAGTTAGTACTATTTGCCTATTTATTGAGCGTGAGCTTATAAAATTATCTTATTATTATTATTTTTTTAGATATAGCGAAATAAAATGGGAACCCCTAGATAGAAGCAGCGCCTACCAAACTTTTTCTATAGTTATCTTATTAGTTAATTGAACTATTGTGTTGGTTTTAGATGATTGTTAATTTTAGTAGTATAAACATTTATTAGTTAGATTGATTATTGAATAATAGTTTTTAATTAATTCAAATGAATGGAAATATATTGTAATGGATGTCTGATGGATTGTTGCGATCCGGATCCACTCCAAGGCCTGGGACATGCCAGATGCTCTTTATTGTCGCATGGGCACACTGGTTAAATGAGACCACCAAAGCTTAAAACCAACCCTAGGTAAGACAAAGTTAATTCTTGACTTACACGAGACCAGACGATTCGGTTCAAATCAACAGGTTCAAAACGCTAAATTTGACTTTCGTTGAACCCAGACACCACTAAAACCATCACTGCCATATTGGAGTAACCATAACACCACAAATTGTCCAGTTTTATCTTTTTGTTAGACCTTCTCACATTCATCTGGTTGCACCAAGTACAGATTTGGTCTCAGGAGAACACCATCTTAGATACCACGGAACTATTACAGATTGTGCTGTAATAAAAACTAAGAACCACTCAGCACCCAATGAACCAGGCAGTAACCTGTCTTTGCCTCCACTGCAACTGGAACCACCCAGCCAACACAAAAGATTCACGTTAACTCAAGAAGAATGCCGCGTGCCAGAAACATCAAAGCACCGAATCACAACAGCATTTTCAAGTATCAGAATGACAATAAATAGCAGCAACAAGGTAATCTTGACAGAATAAATTATAAATTCAATAGAAAAAGGTCCACCAAGAGGACGTCTTTGTCGCTCCATTTTGCAACACTATGGAAAAGAAGGAAGCAAAAATAGGACCAAATAGAGATCCAATCAAAAGCTGAACATTTGAGATAGAAACGGACAGGACAGATTCACAGAACCATGGATGAATAGATTCATGAACAATATCACCCATGAGACACAAAAGAAGAGAAAGCAAGGGTCATCCCTGTTATGTTTCACAACTTTAGTTATCCAGATAAATTACGTGCATGAGAGGGAACGGGATCATATTTTACTGCATATATGCCATGTAATTTCTTTTTTTTTTTTTTTTTTTTTTTGTCATCTTGATGGGTCACTTGGCCATCATGACTTTAACAAATTCCTCATAGTTGATCTGGCCATCACCATCAACATCAGCCTCACGGATCATCTCGTCAACCTCCTCATCTGTCAGCTTCTCACCAATGTTGGTCATGACATGTCGGAGCTCAGCAGCTGAGATGAAGCCATTCTGGTCTTTGTCAAACACTCGGAAGGCCTCCTTGAGTTCCTCCTCTGAGTCCGTATCCTTCATCTTGCGGGCCATCAAGTTGAGGAATTCTGGGAAGTCAATAGTCCCATTGCTGTCAGCATCGACCTCATTTATCATGTCCTGCAACTCTGCCTCAGTTGGATTCTGCCCCAGTGACCGCATCACAGTTCCCAGCTCCTTAGTCGTGATGCAACCTGTTGAAATTCCACACAAAACAAACTGCACTATTATTTATTTTCCTTGCATAGTTTGACACATGCAAACTCATCACCTGATTACTTATCAGCAATGCAACATCCAGTTAAACAATAAAAAAATAAAAACTGCTACTTTTTGTTCTATCTCCAAAGCAATCCATGATGCTTTGGGTTCAGAACATAGCTTACCATATTAACTTACTAAAATGATTGCAAGTTTAGCATCGCTTACCATGTTAACTTATTAAAATGATTGCAAGTTTAGAACCAATAAAACACAGAACATGTTTAAAGTAATGTCAGATCCACAAATCCATCTTCAAGCATGAACAAGTTACATGATTGAACTGCAAGAGTTCACCTCCAATGTTAGCAATTCACTATTATGTATTTTAGTTTATCATAATCTTTCATAAAAAGAAAGTAGCATACGCTTCATGGACGTCACTAAAACCCCCAAAGCAAGGTTCTTCCTATTATAACAAAGCCCACCACAAATACTTCTTCTTGGCATAAACCAGCTTCTTGGAAACAACATAAACGTCTGCTGAAGAATATCATGAATTCTAGCAAGAGAACCTCTCTCAGTTGAGGGATTGCAGTGACCCTACTTGCAATTTAAAACCATTTACAAGTTAAATGGTGACTCGATTTAATTAACTGTTATGGCCTGACTGACTTGGTCAGAAATAACAGCTGAAAGGTTGCAACTACAAAATACCTTTATCTGCTAAAGAATATAAACTAGGCTTCCAAAAAGTTACGTACAAGGACAAGAAGTTGCTTTCAACTTTCAATTGTGTCTATTAAACCACACAAACAGACAAAGGCATGAATGAATGCCCTGACTAGGACCACTCATACATAACAAGCATCACTACAAAAAATTCTTTAATGCACATGCAACCACTAATCAAAATGACCTACACTAGGCATCCAAAGTCCAATAAAGAAGAATGAGAAAGTGCCATAACAAGGACTTTTTTAATCACTCAACAAATAACATGCATGCAATCATCAAAAAAAAGTTGACGACATTCCGTTTAATTTTTTTTTTCTCTTCTAAAAGATATGATAATATGAAATAGAAAATAACTTTTGTTTTCGCTTACCAAACAGAAAATGAAAACTGTTTTAGGATAATAAAAATGAAAAAGGAAAACAAAAAATGTTCTCGAAAACCAAATGCAGCTTAAAATATCTCTTTAAAGTTAGTTGATTTGTGATGGCTAGGCTCCTCAAACATTAGTTAGTAGAAACAGTGAACTGGCACACACTAGGCTCCTAAAACATTAGTTAGTCGAAATGACGAATTGACATACATAACAAAAAATAGACAGGAAGAAAACAACCCATTTTCTGATTATAAAATTTGATGCACATACAAATTTGAACTTTGGCAATATTAGAAAAGCAGAACATGCCTGGATTTGCTAACGCATGATTCAGATGGTAGATCCAGTGCAGGAATCAGTTGGTCAAGTTTTGGTTGATGTCTAACTTTATTTACTTTTTCCTTTTTGCAATTGAAAGTAGAGAAATAATTCATATATTCAGGGTAATTATGCATCTAGAATATCAACTCAACTCATCCCATGTCATCAGATCCAAGATATATTTCCAAGGATGAATCAGATATGTACAGTTCCAATATGACATCATTCTTGAAAAATATTCCATACTTAGGGATTTTTTTTTCCCATCTAATCAAGACTAGACACAATTTTTACCAAACTGGATTGAGTTTGAGCAAAAGCTATAATCTTATTTGAGGTTAGATCATAGGGTTTGACCAGATCAAAATATTTCATTCTAAATAGGTTTAGACCATTCAAATATTTCAATCTTATGACAAACAAAAAAAATGGTAACTCTCCAGCACGAGACAGATTATCTATAAGATTCTGGGAAGACCCATGGATCAATGACCTTCCACTCTGCTCCCTCTTTCCTGATCTCTACAAGGCAAGCTTCAATGGAGCCATTGCCTCCCACAGGAACAAAAGATCATTGAGATGGAATATCAAACTTATCAGACCTCTAACAAGAATTCAACATGTCCAATCAGTGGAGCTCCAGTCCATATTATCCACAATCAGACCTACAGACAGAGAAGAGATATATATGGAAACCAGCAAGACATTGGGACTTCACTGTCAAATCCTTCTACAAGTTCCTTATCTAGGGTGGTATCTTATGGCCCCTCTACAAAATGATATGGAAAGCCGCTGTACCGAAAAAATCAAGATTTTGCCATAATTGGCACTGAGAGACTGACTTCAGATGGGAGAGCATCTTGCCAAGAAAGGATAGATAGTTAGCGCCAGATGCCCAATGTGCGATGCCTCTTCTGAGACTCTCTCTCACTTACTGCGTTTATGCCCCATCACCCAAACCCTTTGGAGCTGGATCTTCTCCTACTTGCATCTCTCATCTTTTCCTCAGGACCTTCACCACTTGTGGTCTTCTTGGCGAAGAAGATTCATTCACTCCTCTTTAAAGGAGTCTTGGGATCAACCGGGCTTATCTATATAGTGGACAGTGAGGAAAGAATGCAATGCTAGAATCTTCCAAAAAAAGATTCTCAATGCCAAGTGCAATCTTCCATAAAATTCTTCATACCTTCTCATGGGAGGGACTCTTAACTCAAAAAGAGGCCCATACCATAGTCAAAAAATTTACTTCCCTCTTAATCCTTTGTATCTATAATTCTTGTACATTCTTCTCTTGTAAATATCTCTAATAAAAGCTTAGGAGGGTTCCCCCCTAATTCCATCAAAAAAAAGACTATCAAAAGTTACAGAAATCAATAGCTTAATATAGTTCATAAACATTTTTGAACAGAAATGAAAAAAAATCAGACATTGGAGGCCTTTCCCAACACTTTTCCAAGATGGTAGAGATAAATAATCAGCCAAAAACATGGACTCATAACATTATAATGAACATTGGGGCTCTGCAAGATTTCACAAGTTGATATGTTGGATGACAAAACATCCAAGATAGCCAGATTCCTCACAGGCTGAACATGCAACAGCATCATTCACCCTAAAATACTACATTATCTACAAAGAACATCGATATTATGAGAAATAAATGGTTTTTACTTACAGATATTAACTTTGCTATCCTAGTTACCCTTCTACTTTTCTAGTCTTTTGTTTCCACATATTAATTATAATGGTCTAATTAATTGATACGTTAAGTGAATTCATATCCAAATAATTTATAATCATGGCATGCCATATTTGTAAGACTGAGTCAATGTAGCAGCAGGCTACCTATAACTAATACTGATTCAATATAGCTCCTAATACAAGGTTGGACATGTAAAATAGAAACTTATATGAGCCTGATAAAGACTATATTTGACCCTAAATCTGACCAAATAATTGGAAAAAAAGAGAAATCTTAAATTTGATCGAATAAGCTCTAAAATGTTAACAGATATAGATTTTAATTACTTGGATACTGGAAGGCTTTTTGAATCATTATCAGCCATAACTTCATGTTGGCTATAATCCACATCTTTGGGGTTCTTGCCATGTGAAATTGATGAGGGGCTCTTAGGATCTCTCATATTGTTATATGGTAAATATAAGCCATATGATTTATCTTAAAAAAAAGCAGCAAGAGAAGAGGAGATATTTTACTTCATTTGTTTTTCTATTTAGAAACAGAATAGAAATATTGTTAACCAGTATGCGACTCAACCTCAATAAATGGAACCCCATGAGTAAAGCCTTCAACATATGAATAACTAAGCAACAACTTATTTGTGTCAAGCATACTTCCTGCCCGTTGTGTAGTCTATCCCTAAAACATCCATAAAAGTATAGATGACCGTGTCAATGTTCAAAAAGTTTCTATCCAGGAAATTTTAAAGGAGTAAACTTTGGGCGCCCCTCATTTATAACTCCTCAGGACTCCCTTTGCCAACATGGCAATAGGGGATTGGCACAATTCACAGTGTTTGCCAACATGGGTCATCAAATCGCAACGTGTCCTGACAG
Source organism: Metroxylon sagu (assembly GCA_017589505.3). NCBI lineage: Eukaryota > Viridiplantae > Streptophyta > Magnoliopsida > Arecales > Arecaceae > Metroxylon > Metroxylon sagu. Next base: position 2,079,038 of record JACVBY030000629.1, read on the forward strand.
CACCGTGCTGACACTGCAGAATGAGTTGGGATATGAGCAGGATGTCATAGTAAATTAGGAAACAATTCAATGATTAACCAGCCATGATGTAACATTATCAGGAACAATGTGGCAATTAGATGGATCAAGTTCCAGCTCTGGTAACTAAATCTCAATCCATCAACACACTATGGATGCCACAACGATCTTAGCTGCCAAGAAGCAATGTTTCCACTGTTAAAATATGTATCATCCGTTTCTACTTCACACAGATGCTCAATAAAAATTAGAAATGAAAATGTAACATATAAAAATCTCAGATCAATAAACAGAAGTTATAAAAGATGTGATTAAAGATCAATAAGCATTTGCTAGTCATTAATTCAAGAAAAATAAATAAATAATTCTAAACTCAAATAAATCTGAATAGAGCAGCAACAAACAGGCAATCGAATCGTACACACAGTCCATCAAAAAAAAAAAAAAAACAGATCCACCTCCCAAAAGAATCGACGTAAGAAAAATCAAGAGCCTATATGAGTTCGCATCCAAACGAACAACACTTATCAAACCTCATCTCCCCCAACCTATCTTGTGATCTGAATCAAAAACAATGAAGATGGAACGAACAACACTTATCAAACCTCATCTCCCCCAACCTATCTTGTGATCCGAATCAAAAACAATGAAGAAATCCTACATCGACGAAGTACACCAACGAAAGGATACGAACACAATCAGATCGACCACCAGATCCGAGTGGAAGGATCTCATGACCAAGCGAAAAGAAAACAAATCACAGCAATATACTGATCGAATGGAGAACAAGACAAAGAATATAGAGGAAGATGGAATCTGACCGTCTCCGTCCTTATCGAACAAACTAAAGGCCTCCTTGAACTCAGAGATCTGATCGTCTGTGAGCTGATCCGCCATCGGAGATCCGAGAGAACCTAGAACCAAGAACAGAGGAGATCTGAGGCCGCGGGCCAAGGAAAAGGGAAGGACACGAGCGTTTCCTGCGTTTGGCCTCGGAAAATTTTAGGCCGTTTTATACGGGCGCGGTGGCCTGGCCAAGCCCCACGGCATCGAGCCCTCCAAAACCGAACGATATCGCTCTTTTACCGAAGAACCCCTACTATTTTTCTACAATTACAGATAACATCGAGTGTATTTTTCTAAATTGACTATTCTAACCTTATAAAACCTTGTTTAAGCCCTAATGACCGTCTGATACTGTGGGCCCATCAATCAAAGCCGGGTCTGATGGTCCCACTGGCCATCGCCATCTGATGTTTACTGCACTGTCGCTGTCGCACTCTTGTATCTGTGTACATCACCCCTCCAAACCGGAACGAAGAACAAAGGTGGCTCGCAAACCGATATCAAAATTCTGATCGTTCCATGGTGAACGTTAAGGCCACCAGCGAGTACCATCAGCCCAACGACGAGTCCGAATTATGAGCAACCCGCATCCACGCCAAGTACTCAGCCAGGGAGGTTATTCTAGTCATTCTGGAAAAGATTTAAAATTATTCACGTGCAAATACATTATCTGTGGGTGCCTTAATCAATTTTATATTTAATATAAACTTGATAATATTTAAATATTTAATATTATATTTATATTTTATATTTAAAATATTTAATATTTATGACCTTCTTATATATTGAATTTTTATATTTAAATAATTTATAATATATATATTCAATATTATTTATATTATAAATATTATTAAATATTTAAATAATATATATTCAATCATTTATATTATTTGAATATTATTAAATATATAATCTATTATTAAATATCTATATATTATATATTAATATATTTACTAATACTATTATAAAGAATTCTTGTTTTTTATTGAAATATTTTTTATTTTATAAAAAAACTCAAAAGACATAAAAGTTTGCAATAAAATACAAAAATAGAATTTAAGATCATGGTTATTTGATTACCACATTTTGTTGTTGTGAACCAAATACGATAGTCTCGCATTTTTGAGAAATTGAGCTAATACTATATAGATAAATCAAAACCTTGCATTCTTAGTATTTGATGATATTATATTTCTGCAATTTAAATACTAATTAAAGTAATGAAATAGTATTTCTTTAGTAAGATATATGTAACAAATGTGAGAGATGGGATGAATTTAGTTTGAAAGCAAGTAGCATGAAAAAGAATAGAACGAAATGGATGAAATAGGATTTGAAACTAGAATAAATTAATAAATTGATACAATTAAAAAAAATATATGCTTGAGGGTACCTTTGTCTTGCCAGCACCATCTCCATGAATGCCTCATGCATGGTCACCCTCAGAGATGTCGGATTCGCACTTGGATGACTTTTTGGCCTCATCATTGGTCTTGGCATATGTCATCATTGCCCATGCCATGCGGATGTCACCAATGTTGTCGACCTGTGCCTCACAGTCTAAGCTCGTGATCCCATACCACCAAAAGCTTCGGTGAGTTTGATACCTTTGAAACAAGTGTATATTATGATTGAATTAGAGGTCTTTTACTGGAGCTTTAGCATGTCCGTTCTCACTCTGCTCCCTTTAATGGCGTACAGTGTGTTGCCTTTTCTCTGTCCCACATAATCAACTATTGGAGTGGTGAAAATTAGGCGGATGGTGAGGTGCTTGATGAGTGAGGGGGATAAGTGAGGAGCCCAAGGCTGAGGCGAGCCTTGATGTTAGCGCTGGATACTACCACCATCACCACCTACGAGTTCATAAGGCAGTTCAGGGGTTAGATAATTATTTTCTATCCCTGGTTAAACTAGATATGATGATTAATATAGGAGATGAAAGACTAATAAAAGAGCCTTCTTACAAATAAAAATAGCTTTGTCTCAACTGAGATGTAAACATGTGAGACAGAAATATCAACAAAATCCTAGGTGCGATATGCAAAAAAATTTAAAATTAAATTGCTATCAAAATAAATACTGAAAATTAGATACATGGCCAATGGGTCTTGACTTTTTAAATTGAAGTCAAATTGACTTGTCTACCTGGTTGATCTTTTTTCTTCCTCACTTTTCTTTTATGTTATTTTTTTTTTTATTTTAAGTAAAAGGAAGAATTTCCCATCAAAATATCATTAAGAAAATGAAATAAGAGTACAAGATCAAAGTTAAAAACATTAGTGGTAATAAAAACTAAGAATATGAGCTTTTAAAGCCATCCACTTGACATTTAATTCATCACTCAAAACTTCCAAAGCTTATAAAATTCTTTAAGTAAAATGTGAAAATTCTAAAATTTCTTTCCTTTCAAATACATTTACAAATAGGAGCAAATAAATATTTTGACATCTAAGTATAGCCTATGAATTCTGTGTCTTCTCACAAACTGCAAATTGAGAAAAATAGAGGGGTTTTTTTCTTTGTTTAATGCCCCCAAAGAAACTATTTCTGGCTTTAAGCTTTCTGAAAAGTATTTTTAGGAATAATATCTGTCAAGCCATGCAGGATGCCAGCTGAGCAGACCTTTTTTCACATCATGGGCTGAAATTATTTGTCCAATAAATGATTTTAGTCCCACAGATGATTTATAGCTCCAGGCTCATCAGAATTTGAAAAAAAAAAAAAATTCAGCCCAATTGAAATTATCTGTTGGATAGATGATTTCAGTTTTTTTTTTCAAGAGAAAAGAGAGAACATAAAAAAAATAAAAGAGGTGAAATCATCTCTTGAAAAGACGGTTATAAATGAAACCTTCTCCCTAAGAGATGATTTTTTTTTTTTAAAGAGAAAATAGAGAAAGAACCAAAAAAGGGGTGAAAATTTTCTTTTCTGTTGAAGAAAAAAAAGTGTTGAAATTGTCTGTTGGACAAACGATTTCATCCTTTTTTTTTTCCCCTTTTTCTTTTCTTGAAAGAAAATAGAAAAATTAAAAGAAAGAAAATAAAAGGGTAAGAAAAATGGTGAAAATATATTTTAATTTCTTAAAATATGATATCATTTTTTCTAAATTTTTCTAATTATGTAGATTTTTCACCAATTATTTTTTTTACCAATTTTAATAAAAAATTAAGGAGAAAATAAAATAATAATAAAAATAATAAAAAATCATCACTTGAAGAGACAATTTTAGCTTGAAGAGATTGAAGAATATTAAAGAAAATATAAATTAAAAGAAATTTCTTAATATTTTTTGGAAAGATTTTAAAGAAATATTAAAAGGAAGAAAATAGAGGAAATGAAAAAAATGAAAAAATTTACTTGGTGAGATGATTTCTTTTTTATATTTTTAATTAATTTTTAAAAGAATGGAAAAATATAAAAATTAAGAAGAAAACTTAGAAAAAATTAGATATCATCTTTAGAATTTAAAAAATGAAGAAAAAAAGTAATAGTTCATTAAAAAAATTAAAAAAAGAGGGTTTTTAGGGCAAATTCTAATATCCCATAAGCCATAAAGGAGACAAATGTGGCTATGGATAAGGGCATGGAGGTGTAAATGTGACATGATAAAGAAGGACACTTATATGTCTGCACATATAAGACGCAGATGTAACTACACACATAGATGCCAACCATTGAAGTATAAAAGTTAGCATAATAGGGCAAAACAACTATGGCTAGAATGTCGAACATAGGCCGATGATCAAGAGTATGGCTACTTCCTAGATTCCAAGATGACTATGAGAGAGATATTTCAAATCATAGAAAGTAGTATTATGTTGGCCTGTGATGTGAATCGAATGGTATATCGCTTAAAAGAGACTGAAAGGCTCGTTGAAGAACGTGTGCTGAGAGCACCTGTTGTGCATCGTCAATCAATTACAATGGATAAGCATAATATAATAGATTATGAGGCAGTTGTAAAGCATCAATATTGATATTACATGCTGAAGCTCGCATGTGACCAGACCAAAAACATGGGAAGAGTTAGTTCAAGAAGTAGGCAATGTCCTTCATCATGATAAATATCTTTTTGATGAATATATGTTCGACGAGGACTAATTGTATGACTCTAATTTATGGCAAGATGTAGTCTTTAATTATGTTTATGTGGTACCTCCTTTTCAATTCCTTAAACCTATGTAGGAAATGAATTAGATCATGATTAAAAGCATGCTTGGAATCATTTTGAAATGAAACAAGGTAATCGCATTACAAATAAAAGATTTGCAATCACATGAAAGTAATCTACTTCAGGCATCGCAATCTCTGTCCAATATGTTTACATAGGAAAGACATTCCTTCTCCTTAGTCAAATGTGCATTTCTTTGATGTTCCCATCATGAGCAAGATCACGTGCATGGTGTATAAAATAATATCTATTAAGATGAATTTTGATGCACTTATTCTCTTCTCTGATATGATACAAGGCCTTACGAAGCAAATCGATATCATTTCGTGGCATGTTGATAGTTAGTGCTTAGGGAACAAGAATGTTATATGCTTTTGCTTCCGTCTTACGACCTGCAGCATAGCTTACACGAAAAGACCATTCATCCATAATTGTATTTAATACTGTTAGAGTGTTTTGCATATTAGCATCCATTGAATAGCAAAAATCATCCTTTAGTGCCTAGTGATGACCAGTAGCTTGAAATATCAATAATTTTAGAAGACATGTGTGGTCTTCAGATGAAACCAACCACAATAATGGAGCAAGATGATGGCGACTTCATGCAATCATATGTGTGACTTGACAATTTCTAATCCTGACAGTACCTCATGATGTGACCCTTTGAATTAATGAGGTAAACTAAAATATCAATAATGACAACACAACATTAGTAATATGTTCATACAAAAAAAAAAAAAAAGGTGGCTGCACCCAGTCACAGTCACCTATAGGGGTAACTATCAATCAATGGGTATCGCATCTTGGAGCTTTCCTCTTCCACTGTGGCCTCTTCCACTAGGGTAGGCACATCCTCTTGGCGGCCAAGTGATTAAGGTAGTGTCTATGTCTCCACCATCGCTGGTAGCTGAGTTGGTTGATGTAGATATCTCTACATAACCATTTCCAGCATCTGTCAATTGATGTAGATGAGGTGACCATGTAGCATCATGTATGAGTCTACATTCTATGGCTTATTAGTGGAGTTTTATTTTCGAATAAGGCATCCTTGAGGGTACACCTCATGTTTCTTTCCCTTCTCGAGGATTTTGGTGCCTCAGATGTTATAGCTACAATGGTGCATGCCTAGCATGGTTCTATAAAGAGATATGTTGTCCTCCTACCAAAACAGACACATGACATTAGTGGTGCCCTTATCCTTATGCAGTTATGGGCATGGGACAGATTTCTCCACATTACACCATGGAAGAGGGGTTTGCTACATGAAGAGGATGGAGAGGCAATGCGTAGACCTCTCAGGCAATGGTATATTATTACTAATTGCATACACTTGTAGGGTAGTTATAGCATTATTTTATTCATAATTAAATGATTTGCATCACTTCTTGTTTACATATGGAGGGATGAGAAGATCATCACCAAGGTTGTCACGCATGTTCTCTTTCAATACAGATACCAGTTCAACCGGCAGATGACCACATAGATATGTATGTAACAGTGATCAAAATAAGATTGTTAGTGAGAATATTGATTATGAATGTATACAATTGTTATCGTACATTGTAGGTCATATGATAGCCATACTTAGAGGATATGGTTGTGACTTTGTTGGGGGTACTATACTACAGGACGAGCGATTTGGTATGCTGTTGTTCTACTGATATATTTTCATATTATAGAATGACAGCAACCAGATAGGGTAATGCAGCAGTTTGGATTGTAGCAACCCATACTAACTGCTCCTTCTCAAGAGGATGCATTATATGACTTTGTTTTGAGGGATGGTTAGATACCCATTGGCTAGATCAGCACACTGATTTTATTTCTCTTTAGTAGCAGTGGGCGGCTAGTGTCGTTATCGGAGAGCTTGCTTGGGCCGTAGGGATGAGTATGTGTAGTGGTACTATCGCATCACCTAACAATGGATTAGTCCCGATAGAGCAGCTTTCCAGGTGGTGATAAGTTTACATTACATTAATGTTCCTATTATGCATTAATATTATATTACTTTCTATGACTACCTTAAAGAATGTCTCATTGCTATGATTACTTAATTATGCTCACATGCAACACGGGCTGATGGACTTGATAATATATATCAGCTCATAGGGCCCGATGTTCAAGCTCGGTGTGAGAGATTATTGCATGTAATTGATGAGCATCGACGTTTTGTTGCAGCCACATCAGATATAGTAGCAGAGGCGGGAGATTAGAGACCTCCTCCTGCCCTAGCATGAAGGACTTGATGCTTCGTGGTGGGGCTTGCTCAAGGTCATAGGCACGTCATAACCCATTATAAGGCTACTTGCATTGGTGATGAGCTTATGACGTCATAAGTCCACGATGAGGCTATGACCTTGCTAGTGCAGGATGAGCCAGCTACTCCCCTATCGACAGTGCCATTAGTATTAGAGGCTACATCAAATGTAGTAGGCACCTCATAGCGATTGCCTGATGTCTACGTACCAACTCAGCTACCAGCAATGGTGGAGACATAGACACTACCTCATATGCTGGTTTTGACCTAATTGTGCAGTCGAATAAGCCTAATAATTGAGTTAGGGTGCAAGATTAAACTTGATGGCTAGATCACAAGCGCTAATTGATACTTTTGTCATGATCCAAATATGAAAATTTTTGGGTTGGTGCCCAAATCATCCCATTTCATTGTTTCTTTAAAAGTGATATACCCAGAGTCCTAGCTATGGGCTCTACTTGCTTTTTTGTTCAAGTTCAAATATGAAAAGTTTTAGGTTTTTTGGATTGGTGCCGGAGTCAACCCATTTGAAAGTGTCTTCAAAGATAATGTATCCAGAATCCCAACTATAAGCCCTACTTGCCCTATAGAAAATTTTGGGTTTTGATCCAATTTAACCCATTTTGCAAGTGATGCACCCTTCATCACTATGATTTGCTGATATTTTAAGGCAATGACAAAAATCAACTGAAACACAAGCAAAAAGGGCATAACCGTAAGAAATGCTCGCAACGAAATACTCAAGCAGGCAATAGTTGATGATTTTCTTTAATGTAGTTGTAACTTAAAACTTCTTAAAAAGGATGTAGGCTATAATGTAACTGTGACTGAATATGTTGCTTTCTGTATCAAACTCTATCATGGGTGAATTTGCTGCAGCAGTGAAGCATGTGTTTAGTTGTCCACTCGATGTTCCTTGATTCAGATGTTTGTCTATTTATTACAGCTTCTCATATGTTTATCATTACTGATATTCTTGTTTTTATTTGTGCAGATGGATCCAAGTCCTACTGAGCCATCACTACTCACACTCTAGCCATACCATCGTTTAGAGATTGTATGGTATGGAGAGGTACAGGATATCCATGATCATCCTTTATGCTTGTTTGTGTCTTGTATACTACAATCTCACATATACATCTTTCATATTTCAGGTCGCATAGATCCTTCATTGTTGACATGCTGAGTCCATCATGGTCCTCCTAATCCACGATTGGTCCCTCATCTCCTCCAAAATGGTTTCTATAGTATCACTATGCTGGGCTTCATGCAATTGGATTGGCATTTGGTTACCATCTTGGTAGAGAGGTGCAGACCAGAGACACACACTTTTCATATGGTACATGGAGAGTACACTATTACCCTCGAGGATATGGCTATCCAATTGGGTCATCGGTGGATGGCCATGCAGTGATGGGCAGACTCCGATACAGTTGGCTTGAGGTGTGTCAATGACTGCTTGGTCTTTGTCCTCCAAGTCATGTGATTGCAGACTCTCATCTAATAGGTCAAAACCAGCATATGAGTTTAGCTAGCTAATTTAATCCATGACACCCTCAGCATTAATTGGATCAAGTTCATCAATTGAGTTTAATTGAGAGCCAGATGCAGCATTTTGGATCAATGAGCTAATTTGATTATTAGTGCTCAATCATTTACTATGTCACAATCATAATAATTTGGTCAAATTTAATACAAAGGCTTGATTAGTATGCCTAATTAATACCAATTGAATCAATCTCAAGTCTTGAGCTCAACAAGTAGACCTGATTATCAATAATGGGGTTGGATTTAAGGTTCAAACTCAGCCAACAAATCTGATTACCAATGATTTGGCCAAGTGCAACATTCTTGCTCGGTCACATGGCTTAATTCCAAATCCTCTTTTAGTACAGTTTAAATATTAAGCTTGATCCTCTTGAATCAAACCCAATTGCAGAATAAGTCAAATTCGATGTGGGTGCGTTTGAACCATATATAGGCTAAGATATTAAATACTCAATTGAGGCCATGACATGTGATTAAAAGAAAATAAAGAGATGGTTATGACATCAAATTTACATGGCTGAGTTGGTTTAAGGTGCTTGATTAAGATTTTGGTCCAAAATAATGGGGGTTCGAATCCCACTCTCAACAAATTATTTTTGATTAAAACTCAAAGTTTTAAATTTTAAAATCATTAAAGGGAGGCCAAATAAGATAGAAGCTCCAAGATTCAAAATTCTGATTTAAATCGGGAGTCTAGTTAAGGTAGAAAAATTGATAGATTTCCATGCCTTCCTTATCTAAATCTCTCCAAAATTCCACAATATGCTACAAGGCAGCGTTGCAATAGCTTTGGGACCACTTCAATGCTCTACTCCAAAATTCCACCACTTCAATGCTCTAGAAAATGCAAGAAATCCTATGATCACCTCTCGCTCCTTCCTATTTTGACGTGTCTTCTAAGATTTTGGCAATTTTGATGTCTCTTCTAAGATTTTGGCTAGCTAAGATTTTGGCAATTTTGATGTTTCTTCTAAGATTTTGGCTAGCTAAAGCCAGCACGCTATCTAAAGAAAGAAGGCCTCCCATCTCGCACCTTGGAGATATCTTCCTTATATAAGTCATCACCTACATGCTATTCAAAGATGATGATGCCCTAGATAGTGCCATGTGACACTAGGGGATAGCTTCAAAGCCTGAGAAAGTATCATGTGGCACCTCATGAAGATTCTCTATAGATCCTTAGCCGATGTAATGGGACTTAATTCAAATTTAGATACATCCTCCCTAAATTGACACCATCTATTAAGAAAACACAACATGGCTCATGGGCATTAGGCGGCCTAATTAGAAAGAATGCCACATGCCCTAATGGGGAAGAGATAACACATGCCCTAAAGGTTCGCCCATATTTGACATATTTAATAAGATAGATCATTTAAATTTGAATTGCTAATTCACTTAAAGAAGAAAAGCCATTATATAAGGAAGATATCTCCAAGGTGCGAGATGGGAGGCCTTCTTTCTTTAGATAGCGTGCTGGCTTTAGCTAGCCAAAATCTTAGAAGAAACATCAAAATTGCCAAAATCTTAGCTAGCCAAAATCTTAGAAGAGACATCAAAATTGCCAAAATCTTAGAAGACACGTCAAAATAGGAAGGAGCGAGAGGTGATCATAGGATTTCTTGCATTTTCTAGAGCATTGAAGTGGTGGAATTTTGGAGTAGAGCATTGAAGTGGTCCCAAAGCTATTGCAACGCTGCCTTGTAGCATATTGTGGAATTTTGGAGAGATTTAGATAAGGAAGGCATGGAAATCTATCAATTTTTCTACCTTAACTAGACTCCCGATTTAAATCAGAATTTTGAATCTTGGAGCTTCTATCTTATTTGGCCTCCCTTTAATGATTTTAAAATTTAAAATCAAAGATGATGATGCCCTAGATAGTGCCATGTGACACTAGGGGATAGCTTCAAAGCCTGAGAAAGTATCATGTGGCACCTCATGAAGATTCTCTATAGATCCTTAGCCGATGTAATGGGACTTAATTCAAATTTAGATACATCCTCCCTAAATTGACACCATCTATTAAGAAAACACAACATGGCTCATGGGCATTAGGCGGCCTAATTAGAAAGAATGCCACATGCCCTAATGGGGAAGAGATAACACATGCCCTAAAGGTTCGCCCATATTTGACATATTTAATAAGATAGATCATTTAAATTTGAATTGCTAATTCACTTAAAGAAGAAAAGCCATCACCAGAAAAGAATCCATATCTCATGAAATAACACCTTTCTTAAATGAAAATCTGGACTCCACATCATCTAAAATGAAGTCATTATCAAGAAGGCGCAAAACCTCAAAATAAGCACTCTTGCACCCTATATTATCCATGCTGAGGACTGAGGCAAAGGACGATACGAACATCCATAGCTTGCACAATCCGCATTTTTGTCTTGATCCAAATTCTCTCCAATCCATCTCATTGTGGATGCAGTTTGCTCTAGATCACCCTTTGAGCCTCAAAAAGTTTTGATTAGTGAATAGGGGCAAGCGATTTACATTCTCCTAATAGTCAGGTTGATTGACAGGGTGAAAGCTGGTCCTATAGCATCTTAGAATCGCGTCGATGCTATAATAATCATCGACATATCTGTAGTAGTCGAGGAAGGCTTCAACGCATGCTGCAATGACGTGTGAGCAAGAAAACTTCAAAGCTACAAACTAGCCACATGTGCAGATATGCTCTCGCAACCTCACAACATGCGTATTACCTTTCCATTGAGTCTGATGGTCATACATCATGATGACTAGAAAGATTAACTACTGTAGATCAAACAGTGTGACACGATGTGAATTGGCCTTTGTCTCTGTTATTCCATCTCACTTTGAAGTAATATCGTATATCTACTCCCATTATGCATAACAACCATGGTATCACTTTGACACCTCTGAAAGTAAGACACGAGACGGATGTATATGTGGTGCACTAGAGCGATGATTGGAAGACGTCAAATGCCTTTTAGAACGCCATTGATATACTCGATTAAATTGGTGGTCATGTGCCCATATCGATGGCTCTAATCGAATGATTGCATCCAACATTTCTTAGGAATGTTGTCGAACCACCCAACAACACTCTAGTCCATCTGACGGACCTGATTCATTATGTACTAAAACTTCCTTATTTGAAAATGCACACCGCATAATAATAGAAACATAAATTCCAAACATCATCGTATAGTGTATGTTTGATATGCTCTATCAAATTGCTTGATAAGTACCTGCATTATATACCATTGTCTTTAGTCATGAGTTCTTGAATCTGTGACTGAAGTTACTCACAATATGGTGCAAAAATAAGCAATGGTACGCACTAGACGATTGCCATCCCTAGATGTTCCTAATAGTATCAATGATACCTGCATGATGGTCAGGTATGACACAATTGCTACCTCCTTTAACATGCGCTCTGATGTATGATAGGAACCACAACTGGCTACCTTTGTTTTCACCCTTAACAATGGCAAATGCAATAAGATATATATGATTATTCCCATCAACCGATATGGCGATCACCAAAGTACCTTGATATTTTCCACAAAGGAATGTGCCATCGACTTGAATTATCGGTCTACAATAGTTGAACCCATTAATGCATGGTTTGAATGCCCAAAATTCATGTATGAATATCTTAAATTGTTGGCCATTGGTAATCTCTATAGTATCCCATACAACTGCAGTTCCGAGGTTGGACCATTAAAATGCAAGTATATACTAGGGCAACTGTCTGGATGATTCATTGCAATTATCAAAGACCTTGACAATTATTTTTTTGCTTGCCATATCATGCCTTCTTATATGATACCTAGTATTAGAACATACTCCTTATCTCCTCTACTATGATTGCAACTGAAATAGAGGAATTTGCACTCACTATACCCACTATGTAATTAGTAATAACCTTCGAGGATAGCTAATAGTGATCCCGTGACATCTTAAGATGCACACATGAATGCGGACCATTATCGTCTGATCTTCCATAGATCATCACTCTTCCTCTTGGTTAGTCAGAGCCTCCAACTATAACTGCTCGTATGCTGCTTGCATCTAACTGTCTAGTATGATGGTTGACTCTTCAGAGAGTAAAACCTTACTACCATTTGCATATCATCCTTACTGTGAAATAGCATCCTCGATCAAACTCATGACTTGAATCCCAATTCGCAGGCCATGTAACCCTGAGAGCTATGGTTGTGATGCATCAATAACAACCCAATTCAGCTAGCTAAAAAGTGTAGAGGATGGCATGTATATCTACTAAGTGGGAGAAAGCTCGATGCTACAGCAATTAGCATAGGACCATGAGAAGGTCGGCTATCATCAGAGTCTAATTGAAGCACATCATCACCATCGTCATCATCAGAATCATTAACGAATATTGGTTCCTCGTCCTCCATCCCTAGGCCCGAGAAATACGCATTGCTAGTCAGATCTTATGCTATTACCAGACAATCCAAGCATGAGCTAAATCCTCCATCTACTGAAGTCCAAGCCAACATGAAGAGTAGAATCGCTAGGTACATTCATTTCATAACCCGCACCTATGCTCAATATGAGATATGTCTAACCCACTTGCACTGTAAGAGTCTCAGATAATGAGGAGCCCAGTAATTGGTGCCCACTCAGAGGAAGAGATGTTGACAGCCTAATATCCATCAATAATTGAATATATAAGCTTAGCCCACTATGCTATGTATCAAACTGTGCATACGAACTCCACAAACTATTTTGTGGCAAGTAATCCCATGATGAAGACATGGCCATTGTACTTTCGACTTCTACATTCACCTTCATCATGGACAATGCGAAATGGGATAGGTATGTGTCAAGCATTATCTCCACATCATCATCATTTTTAATTTTGAATGGCACACATTGCCATCTGGCCCACTTGAACAACTATGACAAATCTCTACACCAACCTATGAACCTTTCGATTGAGGTCCGACTATAGCATATGATGAATTTTGTCCATTAGTTCACTGTAGGTCATACCATACCTTATCCGAAGACCTCTCAGATTTGGCCCATCAAACATGAAGCCATTCGGACCATGTGTGATTGTCCCATTCAGACAGAGAAGGCAGATTAGAAGCCTGCTCATTATGATGATAGTTCTTAAAAAAAGTAATATACCATTAGCCACATTCTCTACTAAGGGCTTGTGCTATTAAATATCTCAATAAATTTACATTTCCAAGCTTTCATGCAACTCAGCGTTAGCAGCAAACACTGATCAAATTGTGACTAATGGTGATGTACTCCCTTTTCTATTCATAACTATCACAAAGGCATGGACGTATAATTAACATGTAATCTGCATCTTCTTTTTCAATAATAATTATCTATCACCTTTGAATTCCCACTACTCAATCATCTCAATGCTTCAAATCTTAAGTCATGGGCAATAATATAAATCCTAAAATGTAACACATACTCAGCGTTGATCCAATTGATGCTGAAACCTAAACGATATGGAGCAGAACACAAGAAGATCTTATTTGGAGAGGGTGATGGGAACATCTACCGCTTGAAGGGTCATGCTCTTAAAAACTAGACAGGGGATTGTGCCCGGCTCCAGCCTTGGCAACCCACCAGAAACTTAAAAAAAAAAAAAAAAAATCCTTACCCTTGTTATTCTGAAGGCATGAAAAAAAACTTAGTGCATTGCATTTCTCACTGTTTGATCATTCCTAAGCAATGAACTGAAACTTTAATGCAGGTTGGATTACTTGGTGCAAATAAATGTAACAGGCTTGTTCCGTTTGAAACTTTAGGTTGTCATGCTGTCTTTATTGGATCCAGACATAATTTAGATTAAATCTCCTAATACCAGTCATAGCACAACTAATACCAGCCAAGCTTATCATGATTCATATATATCCATGAACCATCTTGAGGGAATATACGTGGGATATTTTTTTTTATCTCTGCTTGCACTATTATTAGAAACAGAGAAAGCGCCCATAATTAGTCCTAAGCAAATCAACTTAAGAGCACAAGTTTGAGAAAATGATCGCTTGGATTCAACAGTAGAGAAAATAAGAAAAAAAAGCACAATATGAGAGAGAGAGAGAGAGAGAGAGAGAGAGAGAGAGAGAAGCACCTCTGATAATCATCAATATGTATCTATACAAAATTGTAAACCAGAAAGAAAGGCCCCTCTCATAACCATTTTTATATGCATCTATACAGCATTGAGAAAAAAGCTATGTGAAGTTTCATGCAACAGCCATGAACATTTAGAAGAATGTTAGATATAAGCTCCACGCCTACGCACCATAACTAATAGTGCCTGTCTAGTCTCAACCAGCAAGATTGTTTCAAACATAATATGTTTTATCGCTACCTAGAGCGAAAGGTGAGTATATACTTAGAGTGAAAGGTGAGAGTGCATAAAATGCAGTAATTAAAAGCTACGTTGGAAACGACAATACAAGAACATGATCACAGAGCAACTATAAAGCAATCATATATGCCAAAAACGACAACAAAACATTGAAACAGTTCTACTAAAATGGTTCATAACGGTTGCTATGCTGTCAATCGGATCAAGGACAGACAAAGAATTTCCATAGCAGACATTGCAGTTAGGATTCATCCAAAAGTCATGAAAGACTACACACAAAGAATTCCCATAGCAGACATTGCAGTTAGGATTCATCTAAAAGTCATGAAAGACTACACACAAAGAATTCCCATAGCAGACATTGCAGTTAGGATTCATCTAAAAGTCATGAAAGACTCCCATAATGGACACATCAGATACATAGATCATGATTTTTAAAACAACCATTAACACCATATACCAAACAAACAAAGAGAAAGTACCACCTTTTTTTTTAAAACAACCATTAACACCATATAACAAGCAAACAAAGAGAAAGTATCACCTTATTAATCTCTCCTCGCAAGAATAATATGAAATTAGTCTACACCCAGCATCCCAATTTTACCTCATATTCCATTATAAAATTGAAAAAAAAAAAAAAAAAACACAAAAATCTGCACTGTTTCCTATTTAAATTTAAATTTCAGAAAAAAAAAAACCTTACCTTCCTTGCCTCGTATTCCATTTTAAAATTGAAAAAAAAAAAATCCATTTTTAATTTGAAAAAAAAAAGCAAAAATTAAATGCTTTCCATTCCATTTTTAATTTCAGAAAAAAAAAATACCTTGCCTCACCCGATCGGCGGCGCGATGCTGGTGGGGGGACGTCCGGTGGGCGGTCGGTGGAGCAGGGCCGGGAGCATGAGGACAGGGGGCCGGGGTGGGGCCGCGCAGGAGGGGAACAGGTCCGGGGCCGAGCAGTGGGGGCACGGGTCCGGGCAGCGGGGGCGCGGGGCCAGGACCGAGCAGCAGGGGCTGGGGCCGAGTAGCGGGGGCACGGGAGTGGGGCGGGTTCAAAAGGCTGGAGGTCGACGTTGGGGGGCCGGTGCCGGCGGTAGGGATCGGGAAGAAGGGCTCGGCTGTGGTCCCGAAAACCCAAAAAGGTAAGTTTCTCTTTTTTTTTTTAATAAAAAATCTGAATTACAATTTTTTTTTAAAAAAAATGTGAAATCGTCTCTTTTAAAGACGATTTCACTTTTTATAGATATTGGCCAAATAATTTAAAAACTGGTGAAAAAAATTTAAAATTTACAAAAACTAGACAAAACTGGTATCGAATTAAGAATTTTTTAAAAATTCTTTTATTCCTTCGACCATTTTATTTTTCTTCATTTTAAATTTTTTATATTCTTTCAAATTTTTTGATCCTTTTCTTAAGTTCTTTTAATCTCTTTTAAATTTTATAAAAATAAATTAAGGGTTAAATCATCTCTTCAGAAAAATTGAAAATAAATTTAAAAAATGAAAAAATTGATCAAGACATGTAAAAAAATTGGTGAAGAAATTTAAAATTTAGGAAAATATAAAATTGGTACCAAATTTTTAAAAATTAAAATATTTCTATTTAATTTCTTTCACCTTTTATTTTCTTCCAATTTGATTTCTCTATTTTCTTTCAAATTTCTCCTTCTTTTTCTAATTTCCTTTTAATCTCTTCTCAGTTTTTAAGAAAAATAAAAAAGGGTTAAATTATCTCTTGAGAAAAAATTGAAAAGATACTACAAATTTAGAAAAATTAAACAAAATTGGCATCAAATTTAAAACATATTAATAAGATTTTTAATTTCTTGCATCATTTTATTTTCTCCCTTTCAAAATTTTAATATTCTTACAAATTTTTTCTCCTTTTTCTTAATTGCTTTTAATCTCTTCTCAATTTTTTTAAAAAATAAAAAAGTGTTAAATCATATCTTGAGAAAAATTTGAAAAAAATACAAATGAATAAAATAATAAAAATTTATGGAAATTTAAAAATTTATGAAAAAATAGTGAAAAAAATAAAAATTAATTTTTTAAAAAAATTCATTTTTTTAGTCTTTTATTTTCTTCTTCTTCATTTTTTTATTCTCTTTCAATTTTTCCTTTCTTTTTCTTAGTTTCTTTTAATTTCTCCTCCATTTTTAAAAAAAATTAAAGAAATGGTTAAATCATCTCTTAACAAAAAAAGGAAAAATTGGAAAATGAAAAAATTTATAAATATTGGTGAAAATAATAAAT
Source organism: Metroxylon sagu (assembly GCA_017589505.3). NCBI lineage: Eukaryota > Viridiplantae > Streptophyta > Magnoliopsida > Arecales > Arecaceae > Metroxylon > Metroxylon sagu. The sequence goes on from JACVBY030000629.1 coordinate 2,096,491, forward strand.
AAGTGGTGAAAATAATAGAAAATTTAGAAAAAAATATGAATTATATCAAATTTTTAAAAATTAAAAATTTTTCCTTAGAACCTTTTCACCCTTCTATTTTCTTCCTTCTATTTTATTTTTTTCAAATTTTCTCTTCCTTTTGTTAATTTCTTCTACCCTCTTTCAATTTTTTTTTTTTAAAAAGGGGTTAAATCAAATGTTGAGAAGAAAATGAAAACAATTAAAAAAAAAAGAGGAAAAAGTGATACAAAGTTGGTGAATAAATTAAACACTAGGTGAAATACATTTAAAATTTAGAAAAAATTGGTTTTTTTGCCTTTTTTTTTTCCCATTTTATTTGATTTCTTTAATCTTTGTTTTTTTTTTTTGTTCTTTCCCTTTTCTTTTGGATAAAAAAGTGCTAAAATCAGACTGATGATTTTTGCTAGATCTGAAAATTTTTTCGAGTTCTTATCTTAGAAATGATGTGTCCAATAGATGATTTCAATAATGCGACATGAATATATTGTCTATTAAGTTGACATTGTATGTGGTTTGGCAAGCATTATTTCTGAAAATACTTTCTAGAAAACCTTAAAGCTAGAAATAGTTTTTTTTTTTTTTGGGACATTAAACAAAGAAAAAATCTAAAAATAGAGCCAGGCCAGTTTATTTTTAAGAAAACCCAAATATTCTTTTTCTCCGCTGAATTACCGAATACACGAGAATTGGGGCAGGACTAGTTCCTTTTTCTCCAATTATTGGCAGTTAGAATTTGCTTTTAGTAGGCAACCAAAGGAACTCTTTCCTCCGTTTTCATTGTACTTGGGTCAAAGAAAGGACCGCGACATGCGCACACCAAGCGGAAAAACTTGATCTATCTGGTTGCTCAATTTAACAACGATCTTAAAGCATAATAGGTTCCGGGAAGGCCAAAGAAAACCAGACAAAAGCTGTCAAAAAGCACGCCATCAGCCCCTTGGTAGGAACGTTTCATGGAAAAAATATTCCCCAACAGAGTTGCAGAGTCTGCTCCTACGTCTGTTTCCGAACTGCTCTGGCCATTATCATTTTAATATTTTGAAAAACAAACATCCATGCACAGAGCTTCTTTAGCCAACACGTAATGCCTCCCTAAGGCCAAGGCCTTTGGAAATATTTAACTAGAAAAAAAGCCTCTTCCCACACGTCCCAATTGGCAACGAGACATTATGACAGCAACCCAACAACTCCATCACAACCTCGTCCACCAAATCTCCAAAGATGTCACCTTCTAACCCCACCCCAACTCTCCCCGACTCCCACCTCTCCTCACACGCCCCATCGTCCCACACCTCTCCCACGCTGTCCACCATTGCCTGGCTTCTCCTCTGCAACCACTGCCGCCGGCCACCCTCCGGTCTCCTCCTTGCCACTCCAAAGTACTCTACAACCTTGCCTTCCGATAATTGCGGCAGCCCCTCGACGGCAATCCGATGGAAGAAGGAACAGCTCTCATCAGCGGCCCTCAACTTCTTATATCGACGGTCTCCTACACCATGGATTCAGTATTAAAGGTCAATCATGCACGTAATTCTGATACAATGTACAGCTTCATCAACCAACAAGAATCTGCCACGTGTACAGTATAGATGACCAGACCTATCTTGATCACGTGTCAGGACTCGTTTGCAGATTTAGCTGTTTGCTGTTCTAGCTAGAAACGAAGGTCCAGAGAGCAAACCTAATACGAAGACGCTCGTGCGCGAACGGTTCACGATCTCTGATCCAACGGCTGCATCAAGAGTCACGACAGAATTATATATTTATTTATTTGCTGAAAGAACGAGTGATGTAGTAATAATTGTCTCTCCTGAATCTAATAGAATATAGTAAAGACGAGGAGATTTGCTAAATTAAATAGCATTAGATGTGACAATTTTTTTATCTAAAATCATATTTCTTTCAAAAGATTTTTTTCTGTAATTTTAATTAGTATTGTAGTATTATGGCATGCTTTTATAGTGTGGACCATAGTTCAACTCTCTATATGGGCATAATTGATTTATTTTTTCTTTTATTCACTTTCATTTTATAGGGAAAGCTTGAGTTTTTTTTTTTTTTTCCACCTTTATTTTATTTTTCTCATTTTTTACTTCATTTTATAACTTTTTATTTTTTATATTTTCTTCTTTTTCATTTTTTTTCACTTTCATTTTATAGCCAACATTTGACCTTTTTTTTCTTATTTTTTATTTTTATTTTAAAATGGATGTTTCGCTCTCTTTTTTTTCATTTTTTTATTTCTATTTTATAACTTTTCTTTTTTTTGCTTTTATTTTGTAACATTTGGCCTTTTTTCCTTTTTTTTAATCTTTTTTTTTGCTTTTATTTCATAATAAATATTTAGCTTTTTTTTATTTATTTTCTTTCTTTAATCTATGGTTTCAAATCAATTAGTTTTTTTAAAATTCATTTTATAATAAATGTTTATTTTTTTAATTTTTTATTTTCATTTATATTTTTTTCTTTCATTTTATAATGATCATTTTGTCCCCTTTTTTTAATTTTTTATCATTCTTTACATTCATTCCATAGCAGAAAGTTTGACTTTTTTTTATTTTTTTACTTTCATTTAATCTATGGTTTCAAATTGATTAATTTTTTCTAAAATTTTAAAAATAATTTAATATATACATATATTTTTTATTTTAAATTTAAATTTAAATTTAATAATATAAAGTAAAATATAAATTTATTTTTTATTTTTGTTATTAATCATATCAACGCCCGTACGGGCTTATATCTAGTTTAAATAAAATGGAAGACAAACACAAGATGACGCTTACCGTTATCGGGTCTCATCGACCGATACCGAGGAGACGATATCGCGTCGAGAACCGAAACGGGGCTGGGCTGCTCGCCGTTGAAGTCGGCGCACTTCGCCGCCTCCATCGTCGAATCGCCGCCGTCCAAATCTTTACGCTCCGCGAGCCCTTTTATCGCGCCGACTTTGATACGTTCCACCGATCCAACGGCTTCCACTGCCTCTGCCAATTGGACGGCCTCGATGATCCGCTTCAACGCCTTTAAATCCTCGTCGCACTTCTCCAGCGCGCCGAGAAGCCTCCGCCGCTTCTCCGCCGCCGACTCCTGCGAGTTCGCGGGGACATCCTCCAGCCCCATCAGCCGCGCCACCAGCGCCGGCGGCCGCCGCGGGCTGTCGGGCGACGGGGCGGAGCTCGATCGCCGAATATCCGGCGACAGTGTCGGACTCCGCGGCACGTCGAACGATTGCCGCCGGAGTTCGGAGTTGACAGCTGCCTTCTCCAGCGTCACGGCGCCGCTCGGCTCCTTCTTCTTTCCTTCATTTGCTTGCGGCACCGCAGGCGGTCCTTTCTCCGGTAACGGCAAAGAAATAACGGTCGCCTCCCTTCGCACTGAAGGTGACGTAAATACACAGTTAAAAGCCGTCAAGGAGAGAGAAAGATGAGGGGAGGGAGAAAGAGTAGGACCTGACGGCAGGCGTTTGCGCGAGCGATTGTGGTGGTGGCGGGAGAAGAGATAGAAGATACCAGACATGCACCCAATGCTCTTCTTCTTGTGACCGTACTGGTTTTCCGATCTTGTTTCACGGCGAGATGACGACGTCTGCATCGTCTCCCCGTTTCCTATTCCTTTCACCCCGTCATCACCTCCTTCTCTCTCTTTATTCTCTGTCCTCGTCAGCTCTATCGCTGAAACATAAGAAGGGAGCCAGCCTTCGAGGAGGCCACCAAAAGCCAACAAATAGCTAGCACATCTAATTGGTTATAATTACGACAGTACCATTGACGATGTCACGCAAGCGGACACATCGAAGATTCTTTCGTAGCTTGCGATACGAAAGGGCTTACAACTAGCGTTAATTACGGGAGAACCTCCTGGAGGGTTGATGGTGGGTGCGATCATGGTCCTGACGGCGAACCATTGCAGGCGGACGGCCGCGAGTGTGGGGTCTACGGTGGTCCGCAGTTGGACGTTGGTTTCCCTTTGCGGGTGACTTTGGTCAGCGTCGTTTACTCCGTGGGTTCAGCTTTTTGTCGCTTCCGTTAAAGGAAACGCAGAATAAAAGAAAAGGGATCGGACAATGATGATGGTGGGATCCGGACTAAAACCCTAAGCCGGGCGACATAACCACGTGGCGCGCTCATGTAGCGCTTTTAGGTCACATCTTACGCTATATTTATTTCTGCCTTCTACCGCACGATCATGGATGGACGGTGAGCGAACGCTCTTGGTCACCTATTCTTATCGTTTTCGTGTTGTTAAAGGTTGGACGAGAGATTCCGTCCCTCACGGCTCTTGGCTGATTTTTGGGTTGTGTGAGAGATTAAAAAAAAAGAAAAAGTATACGGTCGGAAAGAAAAGAGAGCGGATGTTCTTTAACTTTTATTGGGTTCTGAGCCTTGGTGCTAGGGAAGGGGAAGAGCTGAGGCTGAGCGGAAAGCGGAAAGCTGCAGTAGGGCAGGGAAAGAGGGCGTGAAGGGCATCATTGGGACAAGCATCCACTGCCAGGCCCGGGCGCAGTTTCTCTCCCAGCGGCGGTCGACCGTTCTGTGAGTTGAAAAGATGCACGAAGCTAGGGTTACGTTGGTTGCGAACGGTGGCCGCATGCCCCGGATATATGAAATGTTTCTGACTTTTTCTGTTATGCTTTTGAATGCATAAGAATGATATGATAAATATAAAAAATATTAAAAAAATAATATAAAAGGCTAAAGATTTTTCAGTGTGCTTTGAACGATGAAATTAAAATACAGTTTTTTAAAAGAAATTAAGAAAAAAAAACCTCAACCAAAGCTTAACCCTTGTTACAGTTGAAAAAGCCTTAGACCTATGTCTGTGCTTGAGAGTGACCAAATTTAATATTTGCTACTATTACTGGCTTTGATTCTACTGGAGGAATCCAGTTTTTTATGGCTGTTAACTATAAAATACCAGTTCTGTGAGCAAGAATGACTGAACGCACCTATGCATAAACCAGTCAGTAAAATTTTCTCATGACGTTGTGAGGCATCTCATAAAAGAAAGGAAATACTTCAGTAACTCAGAAATGCAACTGAAAAAAGCACTTAGCTGGAGTTTGGTATTTCAATTGCTCCCTTTGTGTTTGTTTTGTGAATTGTACCATAGAATGAAACAATATAAATGGATAACTAAGTGACTTTTTTGAGTAATACTTTGAGTTACCATGGTATTGGTCAAAAAAGAACACTCCTTTGCTTATTCCAATTCTTTTGCCCTGCCTAAGAGCATGGTTAGGAAAATGTCTTCGTATTTCAGCCAACAAGCTCTTGCGCACGGCCAATAGAACAACACAAAGAACAACAAAAAGTGGCTATGATTAGTTCAAACTTTTATGATTGGAAAAATTTAACTTTACTAAAGATTTGTTCAACTCAACTCAAGCAACATATGTTACCATTATATTATGCAATTTTTTTAAACTTGATATGTTCACGGACAAAGTGGCCAAGCTTGATATGACTATAGAAAAATTCATCTCAGATTTTTCTTACTTCTGCAACTTGTCTCTTAGATAGTTCATTGGGGTACCTCCACTTTAATTGGTGCATATTTCTTACGCCATGTCTACTAAAGCGTTACACTTAATCTGGATGCCATGCACTTACCAACTTCCTCGACAAAGCAGTACTTGAATTTGTTTATGTAACGCTCCAAGTCCACCTATTGGCCCCAAGCCTACCTGTTGGCTCAATTAACTTTGTTAGCGGGCCTGAAATCACATGACCTAAAAACTCGAGTGAAAGTTAAAGGGTAGCAAGTGGACTTAAGTTATAAGCACATAATACATTTCTTTCTTATCCAATATGGGACTAAATTTGGGGTATTACAATCTTTCCTTCTTATAATGCGACGTCCTTATCGCATGCTACAAGCTAGCCAGAATCTATCCCTAAGTCGGGTTGTTGGTGCTGTAAGGGTGGCTCCACGCCATTGTGGGACTCCACCACCGTTCCATGGATAGCCATTTCGTCATGTCCACCAACTTCCGCACACTCGGATCAGCTTTGATACCATTTGTAATGCCTCAAGCTTATCTGATGGCCCAATTAACTTCGTTAGCAGGCCTGAAATCACGTGGCCCAAAAATTCGAGTGAAAGTTAATGGGTAGCAAGTGGACTTGAGTTATAAACACATAATATATTTCTTTTTCATTCAATGTGTGACTAAATTTAGAGTATTACAGTTTACGTCTCCAATTTTGGACTCTTGCATACTTTAGATAAGCTTTTCCTTTGGTTTTGGCTATATGTGAGTTATACATCATAAATTTTTTACCAAATTTGTCACATCTGGTAAAGTAAAAAATAGAGTCTTTTGATATCATAACCGCATGCATGATGCAAAATTATTTGGATTTGTGCATACATACAATTTCTCCTAATAATCCCATCAAACAATGCCCTCCACACTTAATGAGAACATAAACCATTATTTCTATAAAGGTTCAGTTGCTGTGCTTTTTTTAATTTTTTTAAAAAAGTTAGGCTTCAATTCCATCCATTCAAGACTGTTATTTAATTCTTTCAAATCTTTATCAATGTCTTCATGCCTTTGAACTTTCTATTATTTACATCATCATCCATATAGCCAGAAGCATCATAAAAAAAAATACTTTATGCAAGATAAAAACTGCATAAAAGGATGTAAAAGGGTTAATTAACAATAAACAATCATCTTCCATCAAAATAATAATAAATAATCATCAAGCAAAGATTCCACATCCCATGAACTTTCAAAAAGGAGAAATCACATCTTACATGCACATTAAATGCAAAAAGATATACTGAAAGAGATATAAATGCAGAATTTTCCAAGAGCTTATGCATAATCATGATTCGATAGCAGAAAAAGATATAAGAGTCCATGTTGATAGCCATATATTTCAAATCAATCTAGTCTTATATAACCCTAAGTCGGTAAAACCAGATCCATCTAAACTATTGGTGGATGATCTAACTTTGATCAAATCAATGTCTATATAAGCCATAGTGGTTGAGTTGATTTTTGAAACCGACTCCCACTTGCCTTACAGTATCATTTCGAGACTAATGAATATTTTAAGGATACATTCTTCCAAATGAATAAGAAAGAGTTTCTCATGTAAAGCCTCTGCATCCCATCATTTGAGAAGAGAATGATAGTATGAGCATGGATCAAAAAGGAGGCTCTAGTAGCTTCCTTTTGCCTGACAAACTAGAACCTAAACATGCATATGGGGTATGAGAAGCTGTGATCATGAAAGCGAAATCTTTGATTGATGATCTTCCACACTTAGGTAATGCATGTACCTTGGCTTCCTCATCATTGGTATCAGAGTCAAGGATGCTTCTTTTCCTATCTTGAATAGATATGCATGCCTCACCAGTTGCGTTGGAGGTGGCAAGTGCCCTTGAGGCAGCGAATGCACCCAGATGTGGAAATCGTGCCATGGGTTGCTGAAATGGGAGCTCACAGGCCATGTTGTCACGCCCAAGTGGGAAGAGACCAGGGGGTCTTGTGGTGGTGTCCTGGCCGAGGCCGTGGATAGAACCAGCAAGTGGGAGTTGTGACAGAAGACCTCGCTTGCATCTGCTGGCCATTGGACCCCAAGAGGAGGAGGCCTTGTTGCTCTAGCAGGCACACCATATGCCGCCTGACCTTAACCCCATGATTGGCCGCATTAAACCCTCAAATTGAGCAGCAGACCATGTTCTCTACTCACTGAAGATAAGGGAGGAGTAGGCACTGCAGCTGCTGGCTGCGGGCAGAACAGTCAATGGTCATCATAAGAGCAAATTATACTATCATAAATCCCAACCATAGGTGCCTCGTCGTCGAAAATTAACACCAAGTTTGTCCTCTCCGATTGTTGGAGAGGTTGGAAATGTATTCCATACGATCGTTGGCAGCCAAGAGGCCCTCCTGCCGCCGTGCACGTGGGTTCCCTGGCCATTGGGTCGTGGGAATAGAGTGGCATGGTAATGTAGAGTAACTAAATCTATATCCCATTTCACTCTGCATCAGTTCCACGACAGGTAAGTTATGTTGACGTGGACAACCCTAAACCCTAACCACTTTAAGCCCTAAATCCTAAACCCTAAATCCTTAAACCCTCAACCATGAAACCCTAAAACCATAAAATTAAAACCTTATGAAAACCCTAAAACCCTTAAAATCTGAAGCTTAAACCCCAAACCGTAAAATCCTTTAAACCCTAAAGTCCAAAAAACCTAGGGTTTAGCAATTTAGGGTTTAGTGGGGTTTGGTTTTAGAATTTAGAGGGGTTATGGGTTTTATGGTTTAGAGGAGTTTAGTATTTATGGTTTAGGGTTCAAAGGGATTTGAGCTTTTGAGGTTTAGGGTTTTAAGGGTTTAGAGGGTTTTAGGTTTAAAGAGTTCTATTGTTTCAAGGTTAAGGGTTTAGAGTTTAGAGGGGTTTAGCGTTTAGGATTTAGAGGGGTTTGGGGTTTAATGGTTTAAGGACTAGGTTTTTAGAGGGTTTAAGGTTTAAAGGGGTTTAGAGTTTAGGTTTTACAAGGTTTAGGGATTTAGGTTTTAGGGTGTTAGTGTTTACGATTTAGATGGTTTACAAGTTTAGAAAGGTTTAGGGTTTAGTAGGGTTTAGGTTTTAGGGTTTCAGGGCTTGATGTTTAGGGTTTAGAGGGTTTTATGGTTTCAAAGGATTTGGGGTTTAAATCGATTTAGGGTTTAGGGTTTAGATGATTTAAGGGTTTAAAAGGGTTTAGAGTTTAGGGTTTATAGTTTAGAGAGGTTTAGGGGTTTAGGGTTCAGGGTTTAAAGGGTTTTAAGGTTTAGAGGGGTTTAGGGTTTAGGATTTAAGGATTTAGGGACTAGTGTTTTAGAGGGTTTAGAGTTTTAGGATTTTGGGTTTAGAGGGGTTTAGAGGGACTTAAGGTTTAGAGAGGTTTAAGTTTTAGTGTTTAGAGGGTTTAGGGTTTAGGTTTTAGGGTTTACGGCTTAGGGTTTAAGAATTAAGGGTTTAGAGAGGTTTAGTGTTGAGAGTGATTTAGGGTTTAGGGTTGAGAGTTTAGATGATTTTAGGGTTGAGAGGGGTTTAGGGTTTAAGGTTTTAAGGTTGACCTGGTTTAGGGTTTAGGATCTAATGGGGTTTAGGGTTTATAGGTGTTTAGGGGTTAGGGGTTTAGGGACTAGGGTTTTAGGGTTTTGGGTTTAGGGTTTAGGATTTAAGATTTAGGATTTTGAGTTTGGAGTTAAGGGCTTTAGTGGTTCAAGGTTTCGTATTCTGGGTTCAAGTTTTTGGGTTCAAGGTTTAGGGTTTTTGGATTTTAGGATTTAGGGTTTAGGGTTTAAGGTTTTAGGATTTAATAGTTTTTAAGGTTTAGGATTATAGGGTTTTTAGTTTTAAGGGCTTTAAGTGGTTTTAAGGTTTTTAAGTGGTTTTAATTTCATCATTTTAGGTTTTAATGGTTTGAGATTTAAGGATTTAGGGTTTAGGGTTTAGGGTTTAGAGGGGTCTATGGTTTAGGAGTTTAGGGTTTAGTGGGGTCTACGGTTTAGGGGTCTAGGGTTTAGGGCTTGAGGGAATTTAGGGTTTCAATGCTTAGTGTTTAGGGTTTAGAGCGTTTTAGGGTTTTAAGGGGTTTCGGGTTTAGATGGGTTTAGGATTTAGGGTTTAAAGGGTTTTAGGGTTTACTGGGGTTTAGGATTTATGGTTTAGAGTTTAGAGAGATTTAGGCTTTAGTGGTTTAGGTTTTATAGAATTTTAGGGTTTTAGAGGGTTTAGGGTTTAGGGTTTAGACAGGTTTAGGGTTGAGAGTGGTTTAGGGTTTAGGGTTAGGGTTTAAAGGGATTTAGGGTTGAGAAGGGTTTAGGGTTTAGGGTTAGTAGTTTGGAGTGGTTTAGGATTTGGGATTTAGAATGGTTTAGGGTTTAAGGGTTTAAGTACTAGGGTTTTAAAGTGTTTAGGGTTTAAAGGAGTTTAGAGTTTAGGGTTTACAATGTTTATGGATTTAGGTTTAAAGGTTTAGGGTTTAGGGTTTAGGGTTTAGATGGATTTAGGGTTTAGAGGAATTTAGGGTTTAGGGGTTTAGGGTTTAGTAGCGTTTATGCTTTAGAGGTTGAGGGTTTAAGGTTTCAAGGCTTAGTGTTTAGAGTTTAGAGGGTTTTAGGGTTTTGAAAGGTTTTAGGTTTAGATGGGTTTAGGGTTTAGGGTTTAAAGGTTTTAGGTTTTAGAGAGGTTTAGGGTTTAGGGTTTAGAGTTTAGAGAGGTTTAGGGTTTAGGGTTTAGAGTTTAGAGGGTTTTATAGTTTCGAAGGGTTTAGGATTTAAGGGTTTAGGGGCTAGGGTTTTAGAGTGTTTAGGGTTTTAGGATTTTGGGTTTAGAGGAGTTTAAAGGGACTAAAGGTTTAGAGAGGTTTAGGACTTAGCATTTAAAGGGGTTAGGGGTTAAGGATTTAGGGTTTAGGCCTTAGGGTTTAAGGATTTTTGGTCAATGTTTAGGGTTTAGAGGGATTTAGGGTTGAGAGGGGTTTAAGGTTTAGGGTTTTAAGGCTAACCTGATTTAGGGTTCAAGGATTAAAGGGATTTAGGGTTTGCAGGGGTTTAGGGGTTAGGGGTTTAGGGACTAGGGTTTTAGGGTTTAGGGTTTAGAGTTTAAGATTTCATGTTTGGGGTTCAAGGTTTTTGGGTTCAGGGTTTAGGATAGGATTTTAGGGTTTAAAAGGTTTTGAGGTTTAGGGTTTTAGAATTTTAATGTTTAGGATTTTAGAGTTTTAGATTTTTAGAGCTTTAGGGTTTAAGGTTTTAGGGTTTAGGATTTAAGTTTTAGATTTTAGGGGTTTTAAGGTTTTAGGGATTTTTAATTTCATGGATTTAGGGTTTAATAGTTTGGAGTTTAAGGATTTAGGGTTTAGGGTGGTCTAGCGTTTAGGGTTGAGGGTTTAGTATGGTTCAGAATTGAGAGGGGTTTAGGTTTTTCAATTTTAGCGGTTTGGAGCGGTTTGGGGTTTAGGGTTTAGTGATGTTTAGGGTTTTAAGATTTAGGGTTGAAAGGGTTTTAAGGTTTAGGGTTTAAAGGGTTTCGTGTTTGGGGTTAAGGGTTTTAGGGTTCAAGGTTTGGCATTTTGGGTTCAGGTTTTCGGGTTCAGGGTTTAGGGATTTAGGATTTTAGGGTTTAAAAGGTTTTAAGGTTTAAGGTTTTAAAATTTTAAGGTTTAGGATTTTAGGGTTTTAGATTTGTAGGGCTTTAGGGTTTAAGAGTTTTGGAGTTTAGGGTTTAAGTTTTAGATTTTTAGGGCTTTATGGTTTTTAGGGGGTTTTAACTTCATAGTTTTAGGGTTTTATAGTTTGGGGTTTAAGGATTTAATATTTAGGGTTTAGAGGGTTTTGGGGTTTCGAGGGGTTTTGAATTTAGAAGGTTTTGGGGTTAAAGGTTTTAGGGGTTTAGGGTTTAGGGCTTTAGGATTTTAGGGTATAAGGCTTTAGGATTTTAAGGTTTAAAAGGTTTTAGGGTTTAGGATTTTAGGATTTTAGGGTTTAGAATTCTAGGATTTTAGATTTTTAGGGCTTTAGGGTTTAAAGGCTTTTCAGGTTTAAGGTTTAATCTTTAGATTTTAGGGGTTTTAGGGTTTTTAGGGGTTTTAATTTCTTGGTTTTAGGGTTTAATGGTTTGGGGTTTAAGGATTTAGGGTTTAGAGTGGTTTAGGATTTAGGGTTGAGAGTTAAAAGTTTAAGGTTTAGGATTTAGGGTTTTATGTTTGGGGTTAAGGGTTTTAGGAGTTCAAGGTTTGGTATTCTGGGTTTAGGTTTTTGAGTTCAGCGTTTAGGGCTTTAGGATTTTAGGGTTTAAAAGGTTTTAGGGTTTAGGGTTTTAGGATTTTAAGGTTTAGGATTTTAGGGTTTGGGATTTTTTGGACTTTAGGGTTTAAAGGAATTTATGGTTTGGGGTTTAAGCTTCAGATTTTAAGGGTTTTAGGGTTTTCAAGAGGTTTTAATTTTATGGTTTTAGGGTTTTATGGTTTGGGGTTTAAGGATTTAGGGTTTAGGGTTTAGGGTTTAGGGCTTAGAGTGGTTAGGGTTTAAAGTTAAGGGTTTCAGGTTTTAGGGTTTAGGGTTTAGGGTTTATACAATTTTAGGATTTAGAGCTGTTTAGGGTGTAGAGTTTAGGGTTTACAGATGTTTGGGTTTTAGGGTTCAGGGTTTAGAGGGGTTTAGGTTTAGGGGATTGAGGTCCAGGGTTGAGAGGGATTATATTTCAAGTGGTTTAAGATTTAAGGTTGAGGGTTTAGTAGGGTTTTTTGGTTTAAAAGGGTTTAAGGTTTAGGGTTTTAGAGATTTGGAGTGGTTTAGGGTTTTATGTTTTGAGGGTTTTAGGTTTAGAGGGGTTTTAGGATTTGAGTTTAAAGGGTTTTACGGTTTAGAGGGGTCTATGGTGTTTAATGATTTAGGTTTTAATGGGGCTTAAGGTTTAAGGATCTAGGGTTTGGGGTTTAGAGGGATTTAGAGTTTTAGGGTTTAGTGTTTATGGTTTAGAGGGTTTTAGGGTTTCGAGGGGTTTTGGATTTAGAGGGATTTAGGGTATAATGGGTTAAGGGTTTATAGGGGTTTAGGGACTAGGGTTTTAAGGTTTAGGATTTAGAGTTTCATGTTTGAGGTTAAGGATTTTTAGGGGTTCAAGGTTTGGTATTCTGGGTTTAGGTCTTTGGGTTTAGGGTTAGGGCTTTAGGATTTTAAGGTTTAAGAGGCTTTAGGGTTTAGGGTTTAAGCATTTAGGGTTTTAGGTTTTTAAGGTTTAGGATTTTAGGGTTTTAGGGTTTAAGGGTTTTTAGGCTTTAGGGTTTAAGTGTTAGATTTTAGGGGTTTTAGGGGGTTTTAATTTCATGATTTTATGATTTAATGGCTTGAGGTTTAAGGATTTAGTGTTTAAGATTTAGGGTTTAGAGTGGTTTAGGGTTTAGGGTTTAGGGTTAAGGGTTTAGTATGGTTTAGGGTTGAGAGGGGTTTAGGGTTTACCATTGGTTTAGGGTTTAGAGATGTTTAGGGTTTTAGGGTTTAGGGTTTAGAGGCTTTTAGGGTTTAGAGGGGTCTATGGTTTAGCGGTTTAGGGTTTAGGGGTCTAAGCTTTGGGGTTTAGAGGGGTTTAGGGTTTCAAGGTTTAGTGTTTAGGGTTTAAAGGGTTTTGAGGGCTCGAGGGGTTTTGGATTTAGAAGGTTTTAAGTTTTAGGCTTTAAGGTTTTAGGGTTTTAGCTTTAAAGGGTTTAGGATTTAGGGTTTTAGGTTTTAGGGTTTAGGGTTCAGGGTTTATATGATTTTAGGATTTAGAGGGGTTTAGAGTGTAGAGTTTAGGGTTTACAAATGTTTGGGTTTTAGGGTTCAGGGTTTAGAGGGGTTTAGGTTTTAGGGCTTTGGGGTTCAGGGTTCAGAGAGTTTATATTTTAAAGTGGTTTAGGGTTTAGTAGAATTTTTGGTTTAAAAGGGTTTAAGGTTTAGGGTTTTAGCGGTTTAGAGTGGTTTAGGGTTTTGTGTCTTAAGGGTTTAAGGTTTAGAGGGGTTTTAGGGATTTGAGTTTAAAGGGTTTTAAAGTTTAGAGGGGTCTATGGTATAAGAATTTAGGGTTTAGTGGTGCTTAACTTTTAGGGATCTAGGGTTTGGGGTTTAGAGGGATTTAGGGTTTTAGGGTTTAGTATTTATGGTTTAGAAGGTTTTAGGGTTTCAAGGTGTTTAGGATTTAGGAATTTAGAGACTAGGGTTTTAGAGGGTTTAAGGTTTTAGGATTTCGGGTTTAGAGGGTTTAAAGGGACTTAGGGTTTAGAGGTGTTTAGGGTTTGGTTTTTAAAGGGTTTAGGGGTTTAGGATTTAGGATTAAGGGTTAGGGTTTAAGGATTTTGGATTTAAGATTAAGGGTTTAGAGAGGTTTAGAGTTTAAAGTGATTTAGGGTTTAGGATTGAGGGTTTAGAGGGTTTTAGGGTTTAGAGAGGTTTAGGGTTTAGGATTTTAAGGTTTAACCTGGTTTAGGGTTCAGGGTCTAATAGGGTTTGGGGTTTATACGTGTTTAGAGGTTAGCGGTTTAGGGACTAGGGTTTTTGGGTTTTGGGTTTAGGGTTTAGGGTTTAGGATTTAGGGTTTCATGTTTAGGGTTAAGGGTTTTAGTAGTTCAAGGTTTGGTATTCTAGGTTCAAGTTTTTGGGTTCAAGGTTTAGGGTTTTTGCATTTTAGGGTTTAGGGCTTAAGGTTTTAGGATTTAATGGTTTTTAAGGTTTAGGATTTTAGGGTTTTTAGTTTTTAGAGCTTTAAGGTTTAAGGGTTTTTAGGGTTTATGGTTTAAGTTTTAGTCTCTTGGGGTTTTAGGGTTTAATGGTTTGGGGTTTAAGGATTTAGGGTTTAGGATCTAAGGTTTAGGGGGGTCTATGGTTTAGGGGTTTAGGGTTTAGTGTGGTCTATAGTTTAGGGATCTAGGGTTTGGGGTTTAGAGGGATTTAGGGTTTCAATGCTTAGTATTTAGGGTTTAGAGGGTTTTAAGGTTTTGATAGGTTTTGGGTTTAAATGGGTTTTAGGGTTTAGGGTTTAGACTGTTTTAGGGTTTATGGTTTAGAGTTTAAAGAGATTTTGGGTTTACAGGTTTAGGGTTTAGGGTTTAGGGTTTAGAGAGTTTTAAGATTTTAGAGGTTTTAGGGTTTCAGGGTTTTGAGTTTAAGGTTTAGGGTTTAGAGGGGTTCAGGGTTGAGAATGGTTTAAGGTTTAGGGTTAAGGGTTTAGAGGATTTTAGGGTGAGAAGGGTCTAGGGTTTAGGGTTTTAGAGGTTTGGAGTGGTTTAGGATTTGGGATTTAGAGGGGTTTAGGGTTTAGGGGTTCAAGGACTAAGGCTTTAGAGTGTTTAGGGTTGGAAGTCTTGTAATTTTATTTTAAGCATGTTTTTATTTTTAGTTTAGCCTTATAGTGTGAATGATTTGAGTGGAGAACTTAAAAAAATATGAAAGTTGATATTTTGGATGTTATCTTGAGTTTTCTCACATGATCCTTTCAAAAATTTAATAAAGTCACTTATTTGGGCTTATAATTGAAGTTTTTGTAATGATTTCAATGTTTACTAGTTGTTTTTGATCATTGGAAGAAGTTGGAATGAAGATTTTGAAGGTTAGAATGCATTAAAATGGCCTTTGGAAAGGTTGCATGCTGTTAGTTGACTCATTAGTCTAACAGGGAAAGTAGCTGACTATTGGGAAAGTAGCTGACTAAGTAGTCGACTATTTAATAAGTAGTCGACTAATTAGTCCACTAATTGGTAGAAGTTCTCTGTAAAATTGGTCCCAGACCAATTTTATCCACAGTAGTCGACTACCTAACCGACTACTAGGTGAAATCTTTCTGTGAAATTGGTCTGAGACAAATTTGACTCTCATTAGCCAACTATCTAGTCGACTAATGGGTGAATCGAGGACTTCTTAGGGGGTCATCCATCGCTCTCACCCAAGCATGCTTAACTATGGGTTCAGGTGGACAAAAATCTTATGTGAAATTGGTTTGAAACTAATTTCACTCTCATTAGCTAGCATCCATGCCGATTAATGGATGAATAACCTCTGTTATTGATCTGATAATGAAAATTTGGTCAGGGGCATAAGTAGAATTTGATAAAAAGTCATTCGAGAGTTTGATCAAGGGCAAGATAGGAAAGAAAATTGAAGGGCAAAAATAGTTGGTGGAGAAGGGAGTCATGTAGACTTTGAAAAGTGTGACTTAAGAGTAGAGAGGGGCAAAATAGAGATTTTCAGGAGCATTTAAAACCCACTACCCTTCCTTGGCCCTTAAGCCACCATATTAAAAGAGATAGAAAAAGGGGGAGAAAAGGGAAGAAAAATAGAGAGAAAGGAAAGAAAAGAGAGGGTTCAGCCATGGGGAAGAAGAAGAGAAGAAGAAAAAGAAAAGAAGAAGAGAAAAAGAGGAAGAGAAGAAAGGAAAGAAGACTTGGTGGTTTAGCCATCTTTACTAAGGTAAGTCAAAACCTTCCTAAGCCAGAGAATGATGTTAAAATCTAATGATTTAGAGGCAAATGAGGTGATAGCATGTGTATATTGTGAATATTTGAGTATGTTAGGGATTGAAGAATATTATGCTAAGATATTAAGGCATAGAGCATGCATGCATAGTTTCATGAAACCCTTGGTACTTATGACCCTAATAATATATGTATGATGACTTAGGACAAGAGATTGATTCTAGGGAGCCAGAACAGGAGAAATAACAGCCATAGTGGTGTGCTAGCAGCTAAGGTGAGTGAGTTTCTCATCTAGCTTTGTGAATTGTTTTATAATAGCATAGTGATATTTTGCTAATAAATCAGAGTATGTTATGCTAAGTATAGTATCTCAAGTAGTTAAATATGGGAAATGAGAACCTAGTTATGATATATCTTATTTTTAAAGCATGTTCTAAAGCAAAGCATGAGTTTAAGAACAAGCATGGGTTTACAGCATGTTTCTAAAGTAAAGCATGAGTTTCAAAAAAATAAGAGTTTCCAGCAAAGCATAAGTTTAAGAAAAGATAAAGAAACATGAGCCATAGCATGTTTCAAAGCAAAGTATAGAGTTTCATGAAAAGTATTGTTTGGATAAAAATATATGTTTCAGTAAAGCATGGAATTCATCTTTCAGATTTATGTTTCAAAGTGATGCATGGGCATGCATGAATATCAATGTTTCAAAGAAAGTATAGCTGATTGTATATTGGATTATAAACTTATATCTGAGTATTTCTACAGCATACAGCATAAAGAGCATTGGGTCATCTATGGGGTTGATCATCCTGTAGATTATGCCATAGCATAAGCATGGCACACACTATTTACAGTCGGCACCTCCTTGTGATTCGATCATACTATGATCCCAAGGACAGGGGAGAGTACAAGCTAGATCAGCCCAATGGGGTAGATTGCAAGCAGCCCAGTGGGGCAAGAATCATAGCTCGGTAAAGAGTTAGGTTACTATATGGCCCGAGGGGGCTCAGAGATATTGACCCATGAAGGAGGCAAGTAGGAAGCTCAGGGAAAGAGGCAAGCTCATACCTGGGGTGAACCGCACATGTGAGGGGTGCCATGTGGTGCGGGGATCCTCAACACTCAATACACTCACCCACTGAGAGTGCACCTGCAGGAGGGCGACTGTAGGGATGTACCTTAGTTGTAGCACACCCAGCCCATCGTCATGAGATTTTATAAATGTGATATTATTTTATTTAAGTTATATTATTGGAAGTATAAGCTAACTTGTAAGTTTTCTTATCTCTTTTAAAAAGATTTCTGTATCTACTGCGATATATTGTATCGGTATATTTATTAGTTTTAAAATGTGATTCTCAGTTTTTTTTATTGTTAGATGGCTACCCAGTCATTGGGACTTAGGTCTCACCCCTCTAGTGTTGAAATTTTTAGATTTTAGATCAGAGATAGCAGGTTGGCCCTTGGAAGCATGAAATTGATGTGGGTTGCTAGATGTTGGATGAATTGATTGATGTCATGGATTTATGTTACTTGGATTCTATATGTATTTGAAATGGATATGGATGGATGTGTATAACTATAACTCTATAATGTATTTTAGACTTAGAGTGGTTCTGAGAAATGACTTCTGTTGTAGAATGAACTTGTGAATATGGTATTTATAACAGCATAGCATAGTGATGAAAGTTATATTGCCTAGAATCATATGATGAATAATGTGGAAACTTTATTTTATCTAAGCAGGGTGAAATAAATTGTGATGTGATTTTATAAATAGTATGAATGAAATGAGCAGGTTAAAGTTTTTAGCAGATTCGGTATTCTTGTGCATGCAACTTATGGCAATTGGATAGGGATCGCTTGGACTTTATGGTACTTAGCATAAAGATTAGCAGATCTCTACCCAATTTTCATAAGAAATCATGCCATCGAGAAGGGGGCCTGATAGTTTAGGGTTTAAGATTTAGGGTTTCGTGTTTGAAGCTAAGGGTTTTAGGGGTTCAAGGTTTGGTATTTTGGGTTTAGGTTTTTGGGTTCAGGGTTTAAGGCTTTAGGATTTTAGGGTTTAAGAGGCTTTAGGCTTTAGGGTTTACGGTTTAAGTTTTAGATTTTAGGGTTTTAGGATTTTTATAAGGTTTTAATTTCATGGATTTAGGGTTTAATGGTTTAGGGTATAAGGATTAAGGCTTTAGGGTTTAGAGTGGTTTAGGATTTAGGGTTGACGGTTTAGTATGGTTTAGGGTTGAGAGGAGTTTAAGGTTTACGATTTTAGCAATTTGAAGTTGTTTAGGGTTTACGGTTGAGCGATATTTAGGGTTTTAGGGTTTAGGGTTTAGAGGGTTTTAGGGTTTAAGGTTTTAAGGTTTGACTTGCTTTAGGATTCAAAGATTAAAGGGGTTTAGGGTTTATATGGGTTTAGGGACTAGGGTTTTAGCATTTAGGGTTTAGAATTTAGGGTTTAGGGTTTAGGATCTAGGGTTTCATGTTTGGGGTTAAGGGTTTTAGGGGTTCGAGGTTTGGTATTTCGGGTTTAGGTTTTTTGGTTCAGGGTTTAGGGCTTTAGGATTTTAGGGTTTAGGGTTTAAGTTTAAGATTTTACAGGGGTTTAATTTCATAGATTTAGGGTTTAATGGTTTAGGGTTTAAAGATTTAGGGTTTAGATTTAGTGTTTAAAGTGGTTTAGTGTTTAGGGTTGAGAATTTAGTATGGTTTAGGGTTGAGAGGGGTTTAGGGTTTACGATTTTAGCGATTGAAGTGGTTTAGAGTTTACGGTTTAGCGATATTTAGGGTTTTAGAGTTTAAGGTTTAGAGGGTTTTAGGGTTTAGGATTTTAAGGTTAGACCTAGTTTACGATTCAGGCATTAAAGGGGTTTAGATTTTATATAAGCTTAAGGACTAGGGTTTTAGCATTTAGGATTTAGGATTTAGGGTTTAGGGTTTAGCATTTAGGGTTTCATGTTTGGGGTTAAGGGTTTTAGGGTTCAAGTTTTGGTATTCTAGGTTTAGGTTTTTAGGTTTAGAGTTTAGGGCTTTATGATTTTAGGGTTTAAGAGGCTTTAGGGTTTAGGGTTTAAGTTTCAGATTTTAAGGGTTTTAGGATTTTTACAAGGTTTTAATTTCATGGATTTAGGACTTAATGGTTGAGGGTTTAGGTTTTAGAGTAGTTTAGGGTTTAGGTATAATGTTTTAGTATGGTTTAGAGTTAAGAGGAATTTAGGGTTTACGATTTTAGCAGTTTAGAGTGGTTTAGGGTTTAGGGTTTAGGGTCTAATGATATTAGGGCTTTAGGGTTTAGGGTTTAGAGGGTTTTAGGGTTTAGGGTTTTAGGGTTTGACCTGGTTTAGGGTTTATAGATTAAAGGGGTTTAGGGTTTATATGGATTTAGGGTTTAGGGTTTTAGGGTTTAGGGTTTAGGGTTTAGGGTTTCGGGTTTAGGGTTTCGTGTTTAGGGTTAAGAGTTTTAGGGGTTTAAGGTTTGGTATTCTGGGTTTAGGTTTTTGAGTTCAAGGTTTAGGGATTTCGAATTTTAAGGTTTAAAAAGCTTTAGGGTTTAGGGTTTTAGAATTTTAAGGGTTAGTATTTTAGGATTTTAGGTTTTTAAGGCTTTAGGGTTTAATTTTTAGGATTTTAGGATTTTTAGAGGGTCTTAATTTTATGGTTTTAGGGTTTAATGATTTGGGGTTTATAGATTTAGGATTTAGGGTTGAGGGTTTAGTAAGGTTTAGGGTTGAGAGGGGTTTAGTATTTACAATTTTAGCAGTTTGGAGTGGTTTAAAGTTTAGGGTTTAGCATTGTTTGGGATTTTAAGGTTTAGGGTTTAAAGGCTTTTAGGGTTTAGAGGGTTCTATGGTTTAGTGGTTTAGGGATTAATAGGGCTTAGGGTTTAGGGGTCTAGGGTTTGGCATTTAGAGGGGTTTAGGGTTTTAGTATTTATGGTTTAGAGGGTTTCAGGGTTTCAAGGGGTTTTTGATTTAGAAGGGTGCAGGATTTAGGGTTTTAGGGCTTTGGGTTTAGAGGGTTTAGGGTTTAGGGTTTCTAGTTTTAGGGTTTAGGGTTTACAATTTATATGTTTTTAGGATTTAGAGGGGTTTAGGGTGTAGAGGTTTTTAGGGTTCAAGGTTCAGAGTGGTTTAGGATTTAGGATTAAGGGTTTAATGGGATTTATGGTTTAAAGGCGTTTAAGGTTTAAGGTTTAAGGTTTTCGCGGTTTGGAGTGGTTTAAGATTTTGCATTTTGAGGGTTTAGGATTTAAAGGAGTTTTATGGTTTAAGAATTTAGGGTTTAGTGGGGCTCTATGGTATAAGAATTTAGGGTTTAGTGGGGCTTAGGGTTTGGGGTTTTGAAGTATTTAGGGTTTTAGGGTTTAGTGTTTGGCGTTTAGAGGGTTTAGGGTTAAGAGGGGTTTAGGGTTTAGGGTTTTGAGTTTTGACCTAGTTTGTGGTTCAAAGATTAAAGGTATTTAGGGTTGACAGGGGTTTAGGGGTTAGGGATTTAGGGACTAGGGATTTAGGGTTTAGGATTTAAGGTTTAGGGTTTAGAATTTGTTGACATCACATTGATTTTAATGATCACAAAATAATTAAGTAAGTTACTAATGAGTTTTGTGGAGAATCATGATGAAATGGAGGCATACATGAATCACCAAGATGATTAAAATGATTTCAAGATCCTAAATGTGCTTATGGTTTAAGAGAGGAATTTTTGTAGAAGACCAAGATCAACTAAGGATGATTCAAGCCTGAATCAAGTGAAATTCAGATGGTTGGAAGGTTTTCAAATGAAGAAAGTTTAAGATTATGAGAGCTAGAGCAATTATCTTCTTCATTTCAATGAGTTTTCTTGTTTATGGAATGAGTTTTCAAGTTTTGGAGGTATTGATCAACTCCTACAGCAGCTACCAGCACTTAAAATAGAAGTTTGAAATATTTAGCTAACTACTTTGCAAGCTATCAAGTCAAAATTGTGCCAACTAATTAGTCAACTACTGTGGCAAAACAGTGAGTTTTTCCAAGTTAGCCGACTAACCAGTCGGCTACTATGGCAAAACAGTGAGCTTTCTGAAGTTAGTCGACTCCATAGTCGGCTACTGTGGTCAGAACATAGAGTTTTCCAAAAGTAGTCGACTCTAAAGTCGACTAACTTGCCCAAAACTGCTGTAACGGCTAGTTCTGCATCTCCAACGGTCACAAACGGCTAGTTTAACGTTCCAATCCTTCAGTAAACTATAAATACTCGTAAATGAAATGGATCAGCAAGGTTTTGGGAGTATTTTTGAGGGATTACAAGTGGAAAAAAGAGAGAAAAACAAAGGGAAAATCAAGAAAGATTTTAGCCTTCCTGTTTTGAAATGAAAGTGTGCTGCAGAGTTTGAAACTCCTTCAAAGCTCATTCAAGGCTCCTTCCAAATACTCAAGAGGCTTCTTCAAGTGCTCATAACTCCAACATTTAAAGAGAAGAAGCTCATTCAAAGGGGGAGGTCTTCAAAAAATGTAAAGTGCTTTTGTTGTTACATTTGCTCATTAAGGAGCTAAAAATTTCTGAAACTCTTTTATTTGTAAGTTGTTTGAGTGTCAACTTGGTTGAAACTTGTGTAGGGTGTGCCAAACCCATAATTGGTGATTTGTAAGGCTCCCTTGTGCCCGAAAATAAGAAGTTAGCTGAGAAAGCTAAGGAAAGGCTCCCTTGTGCCTGTGAAACAAGAAGCTAGCTGGATTAGCTAGGTTTGTAATCGTTTGAAGAACGATTAGTGAAGAAAATTTTCAAGGAATTCTTGGGGAGTGGATGTAGGTGCAAGGAGTAGCACCGAACCACTATAAATTACATTTAGAGATTTAGTGTTGAGAAGGGTTTAGGGTTTTACGATTTTAATAGTTTGAAGTGGTTTAGGATTTAGGGTTTAGCAATGTTTAGGGTCTTAGAGTTTAGGGTTTAGAGGCTTTTAGAGTTTAGAGGGGTTTATAGTTCAGTGTTTTAGGGTTTAGTAGGGCTTAGGGTTTAAGGGTCTAGGGTTTGGGGTTTATAGGGTTTTGGGGTTCATAGGGTTTTGAATTGAGAACGGTTTAGGTTTTAGGATTTAGCATTTTAGGGTTTTCAATTTAGAGGGTTCAGGTTTTAAGGTTTAGGGTTTAGGGTTTATACGATTTTAGGATTTAGAGGGGTCTAGGGTATAGAGTTTAGGGTTTAGAGATGTTTGGGTTTTAGAGTTCAAGGTTTAGAGAGGTTTTAGGTTTAGAAGATTAGAGTTCAGGGTTTGGAGAGGTTATTGTTCATAGTGGTTTAGGGTTTACGGTTAAGGGTTTAGTGGGGTTTTTGGTTTAAAAGGGTTTAGGGTTTAGGGTTTCAGCGGTTTGGAGTGGTTTAAGATTTTGTGTTTTGAGCGTTTAGGATTTAGAGAGGTTTTAGTGATTAGAGTTTAGAGATTTTAGGGTCTAGAGGGCTCTATGATTTATGGTTTAGGGTTTAGTAGGGCTTAGTGTTTAGGGTTGAGGGTTTGGGGTTTTGACATATTTAGGGTTTTAGGGTTTAGTATTTAGGATTTAAAGGGTTTTAGGGTTGAGAGGGATTTAGGGTTTAGCGTTTTGAGTTTTGACCTAGTTTAGGGTTTAGGGATTAAATGGGTTTAGGGTTTATAGGGGTTTAAAGACTAGGGTTTTAGGGTTTAGGATTTAGAGTTAAGGGTTTTAAGGCTTCAAGGTTTGGTATTCTAGGTTTAGATTTTCGGGTTCAGGGTTTACAATTTTAGGATTTAGGGTTTAAGAGGTTTTAGGATTTAGGATTTAAGGGTTTAGGGTTGAGAGGGGTTTAGGGTTTTACAATTTTAGTAGTTTCGAATAGTTTAGGGTTTAGGGTTTAGCGATATTTAGGGTTTTAGGTTTTAGGGTTTATAGGCTTTTAGGGTTTAGAGGAGTCTATGGTTTAGTGGTTTAGGCTTTAATAGGGCTTAGGGTTTAGGGGTCTAGTGTTTAGGGTTTAGAAGGTTTTAGGGTTTCGAGTGGTTTTAGATTTAGAAGGGTTTAGGTTTTAGGATTTAGGGTTTAGGGTTTATGTTTTAGAGTTTCTACAATTTTAAGATTTAGAGGGGTTTAGGGAGTAGAGTTTAGGATTTAGAGATGTTTGGGTTTTAAGGTTCAATGTCTATAGGGATTTAGGGTTTGGGGGATTAGGATTCAAGGTTTAGAGGGGTTCAGGGTTTCAAGATTTAGTTTTTAGGGTTTAGAAGTTTTTGGGTGTTTCGAGGGGTTTTGGATTTAGAAGGGTTTAAGTTTTAGAGTTTAGGGTTTTAGGGTTTTGGATTTAAAGGGTTTAGGGTTTAGGGTTTATATGATTTTAGAATTTAGAGGGGTTTAGGGTTTAGATATGTTTGGGTTTTAGGGTTCAAGGTTTAGAGGGGTTTAGGGTTTAGGTGATTAGGTTTCAGGGGATTAGGGTTCAAGGTTTAGAGAGGTTATAGTTCAGAGTGGTTTAGGGTTTAGGGTTGAGGGTTTAGTGGGGTTTATGGTTTAAAGGGGTTTAAGGTTTAGGGTTGTAATGGTTTAGAGTGGTTTAGGATTTTGCATTTTGAGGGTTTAGGATTTAGAGAGGTTTTAAGGATTAGGGTTTAGAGGGCTTTATGGTTTAAAGATTTAGGGTTTAGTGGGGCTTAGGGTTTAAGGCTCTTGGGTTTGGGGTTTTGAGGTATTTAGGGTTTTACGGTTTAATTTTAGGGTTTAGAGGGTTTTAGAATTGAGAGAGGTTTAGGGTTTAGGGTTTTGAGGTTTGACCTAGTTTAGGTTTAGGGATTAAAGGGGTTTAGGGTTTATAGTGGTTTAGGGACTAGGGTTTTAGGGTTTAGGGTTTAGGATTTAGGGTTTCGTGTTTGGGGTTAAATATTTTAGGGGTTCAAGGTTTGGCATTCTAAGTTTAGGTTTTCGAATTTAAGGTTTAGGGTTTTAGGATTTTAGAGAGGTTTGAGGGTTTAGGGTTTTAGGATTTTAAGGTTTAGGATTTTAGGGTTTTAGGTTTTTAGGGCTTCAGGGTTTAAAGATTTTTTGGGTTTAAGGTTTAAGCTTTAGATTTTAGGGGTTTTAGGATTTTTAAGGGGTTTTAATTTCATGATTTTAGGGTAATGGTTTTGGGTTTAGAGTAATTTAGGATTTAGGGTTGAGGGTTTAGTATGGTTTAGGATTGCAAGGCATTTAAGGTTTACAATTTTAGCAGTTTGGAGTAGTTTGCATTAGGGTTTAGTGATATTTAGGGTTTTAGGTTTTAGGTTTTAGGGTTTGGAGGGTTTTAGGGTTTAGGGTTTTGAGGTTTGACCTAGTTTAGGGTTCAGAGATTAAAGGGGTTTAGGGTTTATAGGGGTTTAGGGACTATGGTTTTAGGGTTTAGGGTTTAAGATTTTGGGTTTTGTGTCTATGGTGTTGGGTTTTGTGTCTATGGTGAAGGGTTTTAGGGGTTCAAGGATTGGTATTCTAGGTTTTGGTTTTTGGGTTCAGGGTTTAGGGCTTTAGGAATTTATGGTTTAAGAGGCTTTAGAGTTTAGGATTTAGGATTTTAAGGTTTAAGATTATAGGGTTTTAGGTTATTAGGGCTTTAGGGTTTAAGAGCTTTTAGGTTTATGGTTTAAATTTTAGATTTAGAGTTTTAATTTCATGGTTTTAGGGTTTAATGGTTTGGGGTTTAAGGATTTAGGGTTTAGGGTTGAGGGTTTAGTATGGTTTAGGGTTGAAAGGGGTTTAGGGTTTATGATTTTATCTGTTTGGAGTGGTTTAGGGTTTAGGGTTTAGTGATGTTTAGGGTTTTAAGGTTAAAGGTTTAGAGGGTTTTAAGATTTAAAGGGGTCTATGGTTTAGTAGTTTAGGGTTTAGTAGGGCTTATAAGGTTTAGGGGTCTAGGATTTGGGGTTTAAAGGGGTTTAGGGTTTCAAGATTTAGTGTTTAGGGTTTAAAAGGATTTTGGATTTCAAAGGGCTTTGGATTTAGAAGGGTTTAGGTTTTAGGGTTTAGAGTTTTAAGGTTTTGGGTTTAGAGGGTTTTGGGTTAAGGTTTTAGGTTTTAAAGTTTATGATTTAGGGTTTATATGATTTTAGGATTTAGAGGGGTTTAGGGTGTAGAGTTTAGGGTTTAGAGATGTTTGGGTTTTAGGGTTCAAGGTTTAGAGAGGTTTAGGATTTAGAGGGGTTATGATTTAGAGTGGTTTAGGTTTTAGGGTTGAGTGTTTAGTGGGGTTTAAGATTTAAAGGGATTTAAGATTTAGGGTTTTAGCGGTTAGGAGTGGTTTAGAATCTTATGTTTTAAGGGTTTAGGAGATTAAGGTTTAAAGGGTTTTAGGGTTTAAAGGGCTCTATGGTTTAAGGATTTAGGGTTCAGTGGGACTGAGGGTTTAAGGTCTAAGGTTTGGGGTTTTGATGTATTTAGAGTTTTAGAATCATCTGTAGATGAATCTTAGAAGGTGATCTATGAGATGAGAGTGATATTGAGTTATTACTATAGGATTAGCCTAATGCATCCGGATGGAACACCCCTGGACGGATAGACTGGATTGGTGTAATCCAAAAGTTTATCATATCATATCGGATTATTGTCTCCAAAGAGACGTCTGGAACCGGTCCGTGAGGGGTCAAATCAGGTCACCTAGCGATCTTATTCAACAGATATTTGAATCGTGAGGGGTCAAATCAGGTCACCTAGCGATCTTATTCAACAGATATTTGAACCGGGCCATACTTTTAAATGCAATCGTTATCCCATCGACCTCCGTCGTATTGGACCAAGCTACTTTTAGGTTGGTTCGAGCGCGAAAGCGAGCCAACCCGCTCACACTTGCAGACACATCCAAAATTTTATGGACATCATATATGTTACAAATTTAGATCACATTTGTCGCTTTAAAGTCTGAACGCCGCAGGACAATCAACAACCTTGAAATTCAAAAATAGGCATTCGATAAAGTCGGTGGCGAAGAGAGAAAAGTTGAGCGCAAATTTTTTGATACAAAGGATCCAATTCTAAACGTTTCATCGGCTGAGAGAAGATATCACAGAGACAGCACCAACAAGGGACACCGGGTGAGTGAAAAGCTTAAACAAACGCTACAGGCACAACCAATGGATACAGGTTGTGGTATCGAGACTACGATGAAAGAACGTGAAATGGAGAAATTTAGTGTGCACACGAAAGCTGAAAAGAGTTTAGATATTATAGTTCAAAAAGATCGGAAATTGTAGTTAAAATCAAATATTATCGGCAATGCAAGAGGTACGATCTGTCATATACGGCAGAAACAGATGATAAAACATTGTAGCAGGGAAAATTGTTCCCATGTAACAACAACCAGAACAAATAAAAATACGGAACGTAACAAATTATGCCATGCCCCATGCAACAAAATACACAACTTGCAAACCAATAAAATGAAACACTTCTCAAGAGCATAATAGAATAATCCTTAACCCATCAGCCAGCCATTTATGAAGGAGAACACTTGACTATTTGCAGCATCAGCTTTTCTCATTTGAGATATTTCTGAGAATTCTGGGACGATGCCATTTCTTTTGATTGCATTAAAAGCAAACAAGGCCAAAATTATCAACTAAAGCTACTTAAGAACCCCTGATTGTAGGTACAATAAAGAGAATTGCTACCACTTAACATCATCTTACTGGATGCACGCAATGGTTCTGAATTTATTTTATGCTGGTCAAAATTTGTAAAAAGTGACAGAAGACGCAAGTAGTTTGTTCAACCTGAAACGATGTTATCACATTAGAACAGATGCCATATGACAAATGCAAAAAGAACAAAACCAAAATCCAAGAAAATTCAAGCAACAACAAAAGCATCACTACCATGTATGCATGGAGTTGCAAAATGTTGCTGTTTCTGTCACCTTCCCACAGGCTTGTATAGGATAGCAGTAACATACTTGGATTGAAACCTGTGAGTTAAGGCAAGGGCCACCAGTGACTGAGAAGCCCATCCTTTCTCTATGAAAAGGTGGTTGAGGACAACGTGCTGGGGTTTTGGAGAAGCTTCCTCAGAATGCTGCATCCCAAGGACAGTCAGGTGCAACTGAGGTGGAACAGCTGGCGGCTCCTTTGCAAAGTCCTCATCTGCAGGTGATGACCAACCATAGCTAGAGTCTGGTGATGGTGGGGACTCAAATTCAGCAACACTTTCTGGATTTTCTGGAACATAATCCTGCATCATAGGGAAAAAACAAAAAGAAAAAACAACAGAAAGACCCATTTACTTTCCAAACACCTAAGAAGAACGAAAAATCCAAGTATCATGACTCTCTTTATCTTGCTACAAGTGTTGTGACACTAGAATAAATTTCAAGTAACAATCACTACTCCTGTACAACTCTGCCATTGTTGGGACTAGTTGATATTGTTGCCCTGAAGAATTCAACTCAGACCTCATCTACTGCAAACAATTTTGTGGAGATATTATTTCATATTGAAGCATCCTTATTTGAAGAAACATGGTTATGTAGGCTCACATGAACGTCAAGGATATTGGTGATCTGCCCCATTTCATCAGCTATGCAAGGAAGATCGGGAATGTATCTCCTTTCTCCATCTACAATGAACTTGTACTGGTAGACTCCAGATGGGAGGACCAACAAAATGGAATGGTCTTTTCCTGATCTCCGCAGAGCCTTCCTGAAAAGAATACACATTGGTTTCCTGGTAATTTGGTTCTCATTCTTTGCAACATTTTATTAAATTACAGTGAAAAAGAAACCTGGAAATAATGATGCAAACGTGAAGTTCCTCAAGTGAAATAATGATGCAAAACTTTTTGAGGTTCTTGTGGTTGCTAGTATACCTTGTGATCCAGTTGTCCCATGATCCTTCTACTAAGACATTATTTCCTCCCTGATTCCATGATATCAATGCCGGAATTCCCTTTTCAAGAGGATCATCCGAAGGTTCTTGTGCTTCATTCATCCATAGTTGATTAAAGACTGGAGAAGCATCAGTAGCTCTTTGCAAGGGAGAGACAGGAATCTGAAATATTTAACCATCAATTTCATGTGAACAATGCAGGTTTGATAGCCACATTGTATAACTAGGAATCTAGTGACTTAATTCAAAGAAAGAATCAGTCTACATTATAATCAAAAAGGTCATCGCACTTTGTCAGCACAGTGTCAGAACTTACTTGACCACTAGCTGAAAGTCATTCATCAAATTTGAAACCTAATTTTCCAAAGAGGCAAATAGAACAAACTCCTGAGAAAGCTAAAAACGGAAAAAAAGTTGCACACAGCTGTTTAATCTACTTGGAATTTTCAAGCAATAAAAATAATATCTTTAAGAGACCTGAATGGCAATATCACAATGTCATACATTAATGTAAACAATGTGATGAAAGTCAAAAATTTGATGCAAAGCTTTTATTCACTAAGTACAAATTCCAAAAAGATTATCATACATATTCCAGCTTGGATATTGCCCCTCTACATGGTGTCCGATATCAGCTCGACTAAGCCTTATAATATTGTGCTCCTGAATGCACACGAAACTCATCCAAAGTATGCAACAAAGTAGTAGCATGTGCACACATAATGAAAATATATTTTCAAAAAGAGAGGAATGAAGCTTAGTGGATCTTCATAATGATTCCAGTTGAGACCAGATAATGGGTGGAAGTACCAAATTTGACCTCTCTCTCACACTCTTCCCCCCACCCCCAAAACCCTAGGCCTCCGAGCACCTCATGACATAAGAGAGAGAGAGAGAACTGGCCCCGCCTGCCTTCTCTCTTCTTTCTAAAAGGGCAGATCAATTGGCTAAGGTTTCGTATCAATTGGCCAGTTTTATCCTCCTAGGATCATACCATTGGAATAGCAGGGTACTGGTATACCATACCAAACTGGTGGCATTTAAATGCTTGTTTTTTAATTCCACAAAATTTGGACTCAAGAATTTAACCAGCTCAAATTAAATCAATTTGGCTTTGAAAAATACAAACTCATAGCAAAAAGGAAAATGCAATGACATCAACTGCAAAAGCTTGATGCTGGATTGAAAGATTAATAATGCATCTGCAGCATTTATTTATTTCCCCAAACTGGATTGGATGACACTCAGGTTTCTAGGAATTATAGCATCTAGGTCAACTGTGACATACCAAAACTGCAAAAGCATGATAGTCCAGGCCAACCACTACATGCTATGCATAAAAAAGTTATGAGACAAACACCAGCAACTGCTAAGATAATTTATATTTTATACTGTGGGTAACAAGTTCCTTGAGGATGCATAGCAGCAGTTCCAAATAACATAAAATAAATGTTAATATAGACAAGTAGCTTGAACGTACCAAAAAGATATATTATGTGCACAAATGATTCATCTCTTTCTAAAATATCGGTTTAAAAAGATAGATATGATATTCTTAGGATTTTACAAATAATGGAAAAAAGGGGGAAATATTAAAACAAAAAAAAGGAAAAATTGCTAAGACAGGGAAGAACAGTGAAGAAGTTATGTAACTCATATCCACTATGGCCGCTAACCTTAACAATCAATGACAAAAATGTTGGGCAACTTGCCTATCATGCAACAAAAAATTTACTAAAAATACTGAAAACCAACTTGCCTACTTTCTTTTACATAAAATAGCGTCTGAGAATTGATAATTTGAGCCCTATAATATCTTGGAAGAGTACCTAAAAAGCATAATTCAATGAACTATATTGGAAGACACTGGATATAAAAGCACTTACTAAGGATTGAACAATTTGACAATTGGAAGAAGAGAGATGATTTTAAAGAAATATTATGGTTGGTACATAGTTATGAATAACTATGCATGGTAGAAAAAAGTAGCAACAAAAGCACCAAATTACCCCCTTTATAATAGAGTTATAGATGAGTCTTGAAATACAAGTTAACATATCAACAATCACTATAGTAGGAATTACAAAAAAAAAATCATAGTAGGCCACTCCAAATAGACCTTTGCACATGCACCAAAAGAGATAAGCATGAACTAACTAAATCCATGGTTGTAAAAAATCTTACCACTTGCACAAACATGCACAATAATCCTCTAGCACAAACACAACATTCGAGGCCAGCCTTAGTCATGCACACACATTTAGGCATGTGTAAGAAATCCAACTAAACCACTAAATCGACCCGAACCATGGTTTTGGTTTGGTTTGGATTGGTTTTTATTGTCTCTTGGTTTGATCTCGGTTTAAAAATTTTTAAAACTGAAAAAGTTGGTTCAGTTTTGGTTTGAATTTTTAAAAAACCAATACAAATCAAACTGAACCGTGTGCATACATTATATGAGTTTTTATTATACTACAGTTAAAATTAAGGTGTTATAAGTATGTATGAATAATTAGGTTGCATGAGAGCTATGCTCTTTTTCATTGTGAATTATTGGGCTCCCATTTGACCATATTAAGTTTGTTATGAAAACTAATCTCATAGTCATCCAAGGTACAGGCAAACTGATAAACCACACCTAAATTATGGTTCGGTTTACTAGAATAGTCAGTTTGGTTTCAATTTTGGTTTTAGAAAACTGATTCAAATCAGTTTTGCTCCAAAAATTTTCTCTAAATCAACCCAATCCAACCCAACTCGTGCACACCCCTGCACATATTGTTGCAAAGGTGTGCCTTTTCATGGCTTAGCATATCAGCATTGCATGTAGAAGACATTCTTTCTGGGTGCCTTGATGACATTGCCTGTCTTAAGGTAGGGAAGGGACTGAGATTGCACCTAGGTATGCCTTGCGCTTGAAGGGTACATTAAGATTAATAACAACAAAGAAGGTACTACTTACATGTCTGCCCCGTCCCCCTCACCCCCCCAAAGCATGAGGATTATGGTTTACAGAAAAGCACACTATAAAATAATAAATCTATCAGCAATTCCAAAAGCATTAGTACCCTTCTTACCACATAAAATAAAGCAATGACTCCTTCACTTAATGCTAATGTGAATGATAGAACAGTGGCAATAAATTTTTGGATAAAATACAGATTACTACCTTATGGTTTAAGCATTATCAAATTACACACGTCATTTGAAATGTTATAGTCAACTATCATATGTTTTAAATTCTATCAAATTACGTTTATATGGTTTGACATGTTACATTTAACTACTATGTGTTTTAAATTCTATCAAATTACACCCATATGGTTTTAAATGTTACACTTAACCACCCATGTATTTTAAACCTACTCAAGCTTTGCTTAATATGCCCAAACTTTCACATGGGTATAATTTAATGGTGTTTAAAATACATGGTAATTAAGTGTAACATGCCAAACCATATGAGTATAACTTGATAAAACTTAAAACAAATGATAGTTAAGTGTAATATTTTAAACTATATGAGTGCAATTTGATAATGCTTAAACTACAGGATAGTAATTTGTATTTTATCCTAAATTTTTTGGATAATTCATTTACCCTCTTTACAGATTGATAACCATGAAAGAGCAACTACTTCCATGTCCTATGTATTGAACACACTGTCCATAAAATCTACACCCAGTTAGATATGTATAAGAAAGCAATTCAAGCAAAGAATGCTTCAATAGGGATGTCAAGGAGCCTGATTTTGTCAAGTTGATTTGGCCAGAAGAGACCACAAAACTAGCTTGCTGACATGGCTACCGATTATAAGTAGTTGGTTAGAGTGAATCTGTCAATTGAAGTTGTCTCTTAGTGACAAACTGATATAATATGCAAATGGAGCAGAATATACACAGCATTAGAGTTGAAACTAGCTTTGAATTTAAACCAATTGAGGCATTTTACATATCAATGCCTAATAAGGTACCATAAATCTCACATTAGTTAGCAATGAATCTATTTATGAAAAGTTATTGAATGTGTGGGCAATGGATAATGGTCACATAAAGCATATGGGACTTTTAAGCTCATGATATATAATTTAACTTTAAATTCCAGTTTTTAATACTTTATTTTTTGTTTAAGAGCTGATCATAGTTTGCACATGGGAGATTAGGTATTCCAATTCATATTTTGGATAACTTAAATTAACTGTGATGTGACAATTTAGTAGAAGTGCCCAAGGAGGTCAAAAATTGGAGAGTTTAAATGATACAAAACAATACATGTTTTTTTGACTACTTGATGCATAGACTAGAGATCTACAAATCATAATATTTTTAGTGTATAAGCAGTTTAGATGTAGTAGATCATATCCAATGGCTTATATTATATTCAATATCTCGAATCGTCAATGCTAGACATCCATAGTCTAAACATGACCTGACTGGTTTGAGTGAAGAACCACTCAACTGGATCCTACTCTCTCTCTCTCTCTCTCTCTCTAATATAGCAAATAGTTAATAATATCTCTAATTTATTATTTTTTCCAATTTACTTCTAATAGCAAGTAATTTTTCTACTATTGATATTAATTCCTGTAGCATTATTCCAGGAATGGGTTTTCGAATTTCTGATTAGTTTTCTATATATTACAACTCAATAATGTAATTTCATCAAAAGAAGAGATTCCACAGTTTAATTTCAGTTATAGTAATTTAAATTTCTGATTATCAAATTTCTGTAATGATATTCTATTTTCAAAGGGAATTCAGCTTAAAATAATTTCTGCAGAATTTGTTTCGATCTAAATAAGATCTGTTTTGACTTTCTGCAGAATATATTAAATTTGATTGAATTTTCTGAAAAATAATTTTCTGGGAAAGGGGTTTCTAAATTTCTGTATATTATATTAAAAAAACTTAATTTCTGCAATATAGTGAATTCTGCATATTAATTTCTGTACGGTAAAATACAGCAAACTAAATTTCCGTATATCATATTTTTATATACTATATTTACGTAATCTGTATTTCAATAAAAGGAGTTCAATAAAAAAATTCTGCATGTCAAAAATTTGCAAATTAATTCAGTGAATTTGTTGATTTGAACTCATATAACAATTGAATAAAAATAGAAAATTGTCTTTTGTTGTGCTGTTGTTATTGTTGTTGTTGTTGTTGCTGTTATTATTAGGACACCAATTGTCCAATTCAAGGTATAGAAGGGTTCATGTGGGTAGCATCCAGAATTTACTTTGGGGTCAAGTGTGAGTCACCAATGTTCATAACCTTTTTCAAGACTTCTAGTTTTCTAAAAACAATATCAAGAAATTATTTGGGGCTTGGGAAACTTCTAGGAAATTTATTATATTTGTCTTGATTGTATTTTGATATGTTGTAAATGAATATTAGGTCTTTAAGAGGGAACTATTTGGTGTATTTGGATGTAGTTAAGACAATGCACTGGAGGTTCTGTTTGAGGCTGATGGTTACCCCAATGGAAAAGGAATGAATGGCAAGTGGTTAAACATAATATATTTCTGAAAACTGAATTTATATAATTTTTTATTGAAAATTAGATTGTTATTTGTCTTCAAATTTAGTTTGAAGACAGAATATTATGCTCTTGAAAGTGTTTTAAAATGATAATCACATTCTTTCAATGATGACTTTATAAAAATTATTTAATATTATGTTGAAAAGTTCAGAGTATTATAAATTACATGAAAAATTGTACTTTGTTAATTGCTACTTTATTCATGAAATTGGCCCACAAGAAGTTGTTGGCCTTAGTGATCCCAGCGGAGACACAATATAGGGACCATGGTGATCTCAATAGAGAAAGAATACAGTGAATTTGGCCAGCAAGGGAAGGGATGGCAATGGGGCAAAATAGATATAGGGTAAGGTATTTCTATACCTGTATCCATCAGAAAAATTTATATCTGTACTCAGTCTTGTACCTGTTATGAGTATAAAATTTTATGCCCATATCCATATCTGCAGAGATTATATAATATCCGTACCCACCTCATTACCTGCACCCACTCCATATCCTCTCTGTACCCACCAACTACACCAACTATTCTGAACTTCGTTTCGTTCATTTCATTTTTTTTTTTTTTCTTCAAATTTTAATTCCAAGCCTAAGCCTAAAGCAATTATGGGTTGCTTTCTTTTTTCCTTCAATTTCAGGCTAGACAAAAGAACCAAGCCCAAAAAAAATTATGGTCTATAGCTACCTATAAAATTTTTCATTAAAGTTTGTAACTATGTTAATAAATAAGAATAATTAATTAAATTTATTAACAGATATAATGGGTATGGGGCGGAGTGGAGCGAGGATATCTTTACACCCATATCCATCCCACACCCAAGTATTGTCATGTGTTCCTATACCATACGCATACCCATACCTATTTTTTGACCTCCATATCCATCTTAAATGAAGCGGAGGTAGACAGGTACCCGTGGGTTCAAAGAAAATTACCATCCCTAAGCAAGGGGTTATGTTGTTGACATTTGGTATCAATATAATGTTAAGTTCCTATGAGCTGTGTTAGTGGCACGATAGATATTCGAGTCCTGTTTAGCAAGGACTAAGTTATTGGCCTTCAGTTCCTACTGATGCAATGTATAGTTACCATGTGCCAAATGTATTAATAGGCTTGATAACTTAATGACTTGGAAGCTCATTTGTCAATGCTTACTATGTGTTGTGGCATATATTATTTTGAAACATAACACTAATCATTGAATATGACAATAAGTTTCACATACTGCTTACTATCTATAAAGTACTATCATTGTATTTTGTAGTAATTATAAAATATTTTCTTAAAAGAACTACCGCAATTATTTGTTTTGATATTGTTTTTCTATCAAACATTTTTGCACCATGGGTTTTTTATTTATTTTATTCCCTATATGTAGTGTATTACTGCTTGGCAAGTTATCTAGCTCATCACTTTTATGCAAGATCCACGAAACCATAAACTAGTGCCAAACCGAACCAAATCGACCAAAGGTCTCCTATTAAGAAAAATATTCCGACCTCCAATCTAGTGACATGTCATTATTATTTGGACTCTAAAAAATATGTTTTGACCTTTATATTTTATTGTAAGTTTAACTTTATTGTTTTGATGAGCTGTAAATCAAGTCGGCATAAATCAGTGTGAGGTTCACTGTTACTGTGATCACCTGTCTAAATTTGAAAATCCTATAAATTTGCTCAAGTGTTAACCAAAGCCTTCCAAATTATAATTTAAAATAATTTTTTTTGGTATTTTATTTTCTCATCATTTTTAAGATAAATTAATTTTTTAAATTTTTTTATTTGAAGTGGAACTTTAGAAATACCCTAACTTGATATTTCCTAAAGCACTATTTCTTGAAATTTTATGAATCTGTTCATAAGACAAAAGTTAACTTTTTATTCTTAAGGAATTTGATTTTTTTGATATTTTCATTAAATTCAAATAGGAGGTACTCCCTTATTTTCATGATAAATCTTAAGTAAATATCAAAGAAAAGAACCAATGACATTTGACATTTACTTAAATAATTTTGAATAAAAATAAGAAAGAAGAGAGTGGATGTAAGCTCACAGGAGGCTCTCAACTAAAGCTGCAAATAGGTCGGATTGAGTCAGATCATGCTTGATCCCAATTCGATTCGGTTTTATATTCAAGTCTTGATTTTGGATCTGAACGTAACCCATTTGTTGAGCGGGTAGGATCGGATCTATGGAAGAAATTTTATACTTAATAAGTCATTTGGGTCTATTTGAATCTAACCTAAAATATTGCATTTCAATCAAGCTCTAACATTTTTGTTTTGCTAAAATCTAGTAATTCATAATCAAACATGATCCATTAAAAAATTTAAATGAAATAAGAAAGAATCAACTTCAACTTAAATTTTTATTTAAAACCTCTTGATTTTATTCAAGTAAATGACTTATGTTTAAAAATTATGATATTTAAAATATTTATTAATATACTTAAAGTTATTATAAATAACAATCCACCAAAATAAATAATAAAATAAAAATATTTACGTATAATTAGAGAAAAAATATTGAAAATCTAGTTGTTAAGATAAAAAGGAGAATTAGTTTAAATTAGAGTTCATTCAAATTTATAAAGATAATTGGAGTAAAAGAGAACAAGATTTATATAATTAAGGTTTATGGATTGGGATAAATTAGGTTTGGATCG
This sequence comes from Metroxylon sagu, assembly GCA_017589505.3. Lineage (NCBI taxonomy): Eukaryota > Viridiplantae > Streptophyta > Magnoliopsida > Arecales > Arecaceae > Metroxylon > Metroxylon sagu. The sequence continues at coordinate 2,132,511 of JACVBY030000629.1, forward strand.
GATTGGATCCAGAAATACAAGATCTGGACTCAATCTAGGACTCAATCTAGAATTTAGATCAGATCCAATTTTTAGATTCAACTTAACCTACGGATCTCTAAATACGGATTGGATCGAGTCTAATCGAGTTGGGATCGGGTTGGGTTACGGGTCAACCTGACCCATTTGTAGCCTTACGCTCAACCTCGTATACTATATAACAAAAAGAAAAAAAAAATTTAAAAACTATAAAAAAGTTGAAAAAATAGTGAACCAACTATTGTACTGAGCCAAAAGGACAATTCTTTCATTTTCTCTCTCCTTTCATAATTAAATTAATTTCTTTTAATGTGCATTGGATAGTTTTGTACATAGCGTACAAGGTGTGTGAAATATAAGTGTTCCTATTAAGAAATCAAATAAACTTCAAACAATATATGGGTATTAAGAAATCAAATAAACTTCAAACAATATATGGGTTAGGGTGGGGATAGACTCTCCAACTAAAGAATACAAATATAAGAAACATTTGCAACAATAACAACAATAATTAAGCTTTAATCCTAAACTAGTTGAGATCAACTATATGAATCCTTTTCATATTTCACATGGTTTAGGACTACATTTTCTATAAAATGCAAAGATATCAAGTCCTTCCTGACTGCTACTGACTGCTACTTCCTTTTATGTTATTTTTTATCGATCTCTGCATCTTTTTCCTTCTACATGTATCAAATTACTTCTTCGTGTCGATGTGTCTCTCGGCCTATATTGTGCATGTCCAAATTATTTAAGTCATCTTCTCATTTTGTCCCTAATTGTGCTGCCTTCATTATTTTTACGAATGACTTCATTCTTTATTCTTTTATTGTATTATCATATATTCGTCTCAATATTCTCTTTTCAACCATACTCATCTTATGCACATATTGTTTTCTAATTGCTCAACGTTTTATAGTATAAAACAGATATTGTCTTATGACACATCGTATAAAATTTGAATAGAATCCTCTTCAATCTCCTCTCCTTATGAATAATAAATCCTAGACATTGAAAATAATCATGTTCCTCAATTTTTACTCTACATTCAACTCTATTTGCAATTTTACTAAAATTACATTTAATGTGCTGTCTTATTCCTACTTAACTTAAAACCCTTAGATTCTAATGTATTTCTTCATAATTCCAACCTATAATTAACAGACCTTAGTTTCATCCACTAAAACTATATTATCTGTAAATAGCATGCACTAAGAAATATCATTTTGAATATGTCTATTAACCTCACCATGATTAGATATATAGAGCTCACCTCATTTTTTTTTTTTTTTTTTTGACTGAATAAGAAAGTATAAATATGACTGTTGAAATATCAAAGTTGCTTGTTGAGTAGGAAAATCCACATATTTGCAAGTCTAATTGAATAGAAAAGCCCGAAGGGAAAAAGAAACCCTCATGTAGGACAAAAGGGACAAGGGATTAAGGGATGATGATGTGGCCGAATGATTCATTTTCTTCTATTGGTCTTTGATTGTGGGATCTTCTACAAACTTGTGAGTGTATATATACACATGCATATGTGTATAAACACACAAAATAGATATAGATATAGATATTTAAATAGCCAGACATGATGATTGTTTCATTAGACATAACACATGAGCTCTTGATGGTCAAATGGCACATCCTATATCTATGGCTTTTGTTCTTCATTCATCTATGTATATTTTACTTGTGTTTTCAATTTCTATATTCTTTTATAATTTTAAAATTATTGAGAGAAACTGAAAAAGAAATATATGACCTACCATTCAACTCATAATCCAATCTAATATGGCCCCCTATGGATTCATGATTCCATTGCAATCTTGTAAATATTGATTAAGCCAGCTAGAATTAATATCAAGTCCTTCCATTGGATATTCCTTAACCCACACCATTCAAATCAAGCAGCATGATGTAGACATATAATTAATGGGTGCGAAAAGAGGGACATATCTCCCACAATCCAAATTCACAACTTACATAAAATTGAAGTCTTACTAATGAGCATTATTCCATGTCAACAATTTCAAGCTTGTGCATATAATTTGGAAGGGTATCAGCTCATAAATATGGTTTTTGAATAGTATGCTTTGTTGTTCTTGCTTCTTTTGTAAATGTATGCTAAAGTGTGCTTCTCCATATTAGTTACAGTTTTCATCCTTGGAAAAAAAAAAAATATATAGGCTGTTAACCATATACTTATCAGTGAAAGAGAACATTCGCATTGGAGAAATAGAAAATATGAAGGTGAAACACAATACAAAGTCAAAACGATCATATGAATAAAATCACAAAGACTGCAGGATTTGAGACAGAGAAAAAGGATCAAAAAATCAGTTCTTCTAACCGTCACAGTAATGACAAGTCAGGAATAACAAGACACAAAAAAACATGAGTTAGTCAGCGCAAGGTGATGAATTACATGCTCATCTAGAACCCCAGCCACTTTCATTTCTTCACTCTTATGTGCTAGCAACCATAGTTAAAGGCCAACAAGAGGTCACTCAAGAATGCAACCAGATAATCATTCTAGTATGCTATTATGTTAAACAAATCCATTTCCAAGGCAAAATTAAGTACAACACAACCAAATTATAATTTACCGGTAAAGAAAGAGATGTCTATTCCTCCATCTCACATGCCCTTTTTACGTCCCTCTTCAAATTATCATAGAGCAGTATCAACATTTTTCTCTTCATATTTGCATAAGCCACATTAACAGCTAAGCTTTTCAATACAATGTTTGCCTATTGATTCCAATAAAAATCCTCAAACTAACCTAACTAATAACTTAATCGACTAAGGGAAGAAAAAGAAAGCAACCCAAGGCAAGAAAACCAACAATTTAACTAAATCCATTGCCCCCATGCAGATCACACCAACGGCATCCTTCACAAAACCACCAATCCCTAACAAGATAAATCAAAGCATGGCAGCCATTGCATAGTAAGAAAATCAAAGAGGAGAAAAGGAGAAAAAAATGATACTAATTCCAATTAAAAGCATCGATTGAACCGAAATATCAATTCAATAGACATGAACTGGTTTCGTCCCTGAACGAAGAAAGCAAAGAAGATCAATTGACATGGTGAAATTGTCACCTGAGGAGCAAACATGAGGGGGGATAGAGACCGGCCGGGGCTCTCTGGCGGCGTGCTACCCATGGAGTCCACCGAGTGGGCGCGCCGGACGTGATTGGAGTAGGTCAGGAAGCCCCCATCCCCGTCCGATCTCTCGGAGGGCCCATCGTCACCGTTCTCCGAGTCCTTCCCGGCGGCGTTCCCCATCTCCGTATTAGATCTGAGACGAACCGAGAGAAGGGGGGGTTTATAGAGAGAGGAAGAGAAAAATACCACCGAGGATTCTTCTTATTTACGAAGGCTGCCACTCCAGAAACTGGAGCCAATGTCGAAAGGGAGGAGATCAGGGAAATAAATGCCACCTATCTTGCGATTATTTACAGCGATTTCCGCCGAACGCGACCGAAAAGCGGTTTTGAGGCAAAGCAAGCGTTTCTGGGGAGAGCCGTTTCGCGGGAGCAGGGGAAGGGGAAGGGGAAACAGCAAAACGAGCTAATCGTCGAGAGGGAGGAGAAGAACGAGGCGCTGTTTTCGTTCGGAAGCGCATTAAATAAAAAGCCCCCACGAATTTGTTACAGCACGGGTGGAAAGTTTGGCAGGGCTTTTTGGTCAAACGGTTGACCGCAGACAGTGATATTTTCAAAAATTTATTTACTATTAGACGATTACAATTTCATATTATTTTAAAAAAAAAGTATTTTTAAAAAGTATATTTTCCGAATAAAAATAATAAAAAATATTAGAAAATATTTTTAACCGCCTAACTATTTGTATTATTAAATCATTATTATAAATTATGTCTAATTTATAAATTATTATAATATTATTACAATATATCATATTATTGTATTATAATATAGTGTAAGAAAAATATAATAATATTCTAATGTAACAAAGTTTATTATATTAAATTATTATAATATATTATTTTACTATTATTCAATAACTATGACTATAATAGTAATATTTTATACTATATAATATATCAAATTATAATAATATTTTCGTACAATTATAATAATTATATTATATATATTTTATAAAATAATATTATAATAATAGTATTTTAATATATTATATTATTATAGTCATATCATATTGTTATCATGTTATAACATTAAATGTGGTTGTTCATCTATTTCTAATATAGGACTTTCAAATCTAATAAAAATAGCTTTTTCAAATAAAATATTAAATGACTTTTACATATCTTAAAATAAATTTTAAAATTTTTATTAAATATTTAAAAAATAGTGAAAAATACTTTTATTTTTAAAAAAAATACTTTTAGGTCATCCAAAAGTTCTACCAAATAAGGCCTTAACCCTATTTAAATTAAAAGAGCCTTCAAATAGCTCAAAAGCACTTTTAGAGCGGTAAAAGAGTTTTCAATATTTTTAAATTATTTAGTAAAAATTTTAAAAGTATTTTTAAGGGATATATTTTTTGCATAATGCTTTTTAAAATGTATTTACCAAAATGGATACTTTTCAAATATATTACCAAATTAGGAAACTTTTTGCCACCTCAATGGACACATTAGTAAGCTAGTAATGGGGTGTGGTGATAGGGTGAAATCGTTAAGTGAACTTATGATTTCATCCCTAGAGAAATCATTCATTAAATTGATGATTTTTTTTTATTATTTTATTATTTTATTTATTTTTTGTGCATATCAAAGAAAGTTGATAGTTGAACTAACGATTTCATTAAAAGAAAAATATTATCAATTCAACTAACAATTTCCCTATTTTTTATTTTTTTATTATTTTGGGACTTTGAGAAATCATCAATTCCCTTAAAATCATTAGTTGAATTAATAATTTCCATTTATTTTTTAAAAGGTTTCATTTCTATATCCCCTTCTAATTTTTCTCAAAGTGCTAGTTCCAAAGTAGCTGTGTCGTGCCAGCCTCAAGCTAACGATGTAGTGCTATGCCACACATGACAATGCTATAGCACAGGATGGTCGACCCCGAAGTAGCTATATCGTGCTGGCCTTGGGCTAGTTATGTGGTCATGCCATGCCATGCCATACCACACGTGATCGTGCTGTGCTCGTCCTGAAGCAGTTGTGCCATGCTGGTCTTATGTTAGTCATGTAGGTGTGCCATGTGCCGTGCCATGCATGACTATGTTGTGCCAATCTTAGTCCCATGCCCATAGCTTTCGTTGTCTCAAATTAAGTTCTCTCCATTTAAGCAAAGGATGGAAGAGAGCAAACAATATGGTAATAATGCCAGCTTTTCTAGAAATAATTGATATTATCATATTATTAATTTGTTGCTTTGCTCTGTGGGCTTGTGGACCTTGTGTTTGTTTAGTTTATCATAGGATTTATGATCTTGATTCAGTTTTTGAAGTCTTTTTTCCTTGTAGTTTCAGCTGTATCATGATCGCAAGTGCCTATTATATGGCTTTGAAACTATGCTAATCCTATTTATGTATATAATCCTCTTTTGATTTTTCCAAAGTTGGCCATTCCAAAATTGCTTGGCCATACCATGTTGGCCTTAGACTAGCCATGTTATGTGAGCCCCGAGCCTTGTCGTGCAGGCTCCAGGCAGGCTAACTATGCAGCTATGCCATACTATGCTGTGTCGTGCCAGCTACGTCGTAAAATATCATGCTATGAAGATTACCACACCTATGTAGATAGAAAAAGAAAAAATACACAGACTAAATAACAAACTATCATTCATAGAGGTAATGTAAATCACAATGTATCCCATAATGAAAAAGATATTATGTGCCAATTTTGAGTACTTAATCTGATAATATTTATCATATTTTTTTGCAATACTAAAACTATTATAAAATTATGGGAAGAACTAGAATATAAATATGGCATTGAACAAAAAGGCTTAACAAAGATATTCTATTGAAAGATGACTTGATTTCCATATGGTAGATGGAAATTCTATTTCTGAACAAAATATCAAAATAAAAGGGATTGAAATTAATGAAACAATGCTAATTACATCTCTTGTTAAAAAATTGACATCTTCATGGTTTGATTTTGCTGGAGGCCTAAAACAAAAATGAGAAAATTTTGCTTTTAGTGAATTGCTTGTTGCCTTAAGGATTGTAGATAAACACCATGCCTCACAAAACCAATTGCAAAATCTGAATTTCAGACCAACGCATATATTGTTGAAAATGTCGATAGACTTAGGCCTAAAAGTTTAAGGAAAAAAGTTACCTTTTAAGAATAACAAAGGCAAGCAATACTACTAATAAGCTTAAGGGTAAAAAAGTTACCTTTTAAGAATAACAAAGGCAAACAATACTAACAATAAGCTTAAGGGTAAAAATTCTAGTTAGAAAGGATCAATTTGTTGGGTTTGTGGAAAGTCAAATCATAAGGCTAAAGATTGTTACTTCCATCATGGACAACCCCCTAAGCATCTAGAGCTCCAACTGCACCTAAATCACAAACCAATATAGTTACTAGGGGGGCAGCTCCCCTTCCTATTTTATATCTAGCCTAGAGTTAAATGTTGTTTTTAACTCAAATGATTGGTAGATAGACCCTGGGGCTAATGCTCATGTGTATGCCGATAAAAATTTATTTTCCTCTTATTAGATATTAGGCACAAGAACTACAAGCATGGAGAATGGGAGTGTGGCTTAAGTCCTAGGAGAAGGCTAAGTTAAATTAGAATTATCATCTGAAAAATTTCTCACATTAGATAGAGTTTGTTGTGTTCCAAAAATTAGGAAAAAATTGATTAGCACATCTTTATTAGTTCAACATGGTTTTAGAGTTGTATTTGAGTCTAATAAAATTGTAATTAGTAGATATGGTAACTTTGCTGATAAAAATTATTTATTGGATGATCTGTTTAAACTTAATGTAATACTTTCTTCTACTAGTAATAAAATTCTCATTGTTCCAATACATGGCACAATATGCTTAGACATATAAATTTGAACAGAATAAAAAGAATGATGATTTAGATCTTATTCCAAAATCTCAAATTGATTTAAAAGAAAAATGTGAAATTTGTGTGCAAGCCAAACAACCAAGAAAACCATTTACATAAGTGGAAAAAGATATAAAATTATTGGAATTATTTCATATGACATATGTGATAGTAACAATGTCTTGACACGTGGAGGTTAAAAATATTTTTTAACTTTTATAGATGATTATTAAAATATTGTTATGTTTATTTCATTAATTCAAAGAGTGAATTATTTGATAAATTTAAAATTTACAAAGCTCAAGTTGAAAATCAACTATAAAAGAAAATTAAAATTTTCTGGTCTCATAGAGGTGGTAAATATGCCTCAACTAAAATGACTAAATTTTGTGAAATGAATAGAATTGTACATCAAATAACATCTACATATGTACTTCAATCTAACAAAATAGTGGAAAAAAGAAAAAAAAAACATTATTAGATATGGTTAATGCTATATTAATGAGTTCAAGGCTACCTAATAATTTATGAGGTGAGGCTTTATATTTGGCTTGTCATGTTGTTAATAGAATGCTATATAAAAATTTAGATAAAACACCTTATGGTTTTTGAAAAAATAAAAAACCATCTCTAAAATATCTCAAAGTGTCGGGGGAGTTTAGCTAAGGTGAATATTCCAATAAAAAAAAAAGGAAAATATATCCTAAAGTAATAGAATGTTCTTTTATTGAATATTCTTTAAATAGTGTTATGTACCAGTATTTAGTATTAAATTCTAAAATTCCTTAAATTTCTAATAATATAATTATGGAATCTTATATGAAATCTTTTTTGAAAAAATTGTTTCAATGAAAAATAAATTACCTAGACCAATTAATGAATGCTCTACATCTAATATAAGTCCAGATTGTAATGTGTCTTCTAATGTTGATAATGAAGCAACCAAGAAAAAATAAAAGAAGAAGAAAATCCAAAAGTTTTGGAATTGAATTTTATACTTGTTTACTTGAAGATGATCCTAAAACATATGGTGAAGCAATAACATTAGTAGATGCTCCTTTTTTAGGAAGAAGTAATAAACGATGAAATGAATTCACTTAGAATTAATAAGACTTGAATTTTAACTGATCTTCTATTAGGGTGTAAAACAATTGGATGTAAGTTAATATTAAGAAAAAATTAAGAGCTGATGGTTCAATTGAAAAATATAGTGCAAAACTTGTGGCTAAGAGATTTAAACAAGAGGTAAGGGTGGATTTCTTTGATTTATACCCTTTAGTTTCTAAAATGACAACTATTAGAACTTTGATTGATGTTGCTTCAATTTATAAATTAGAAATTTACTAAATGGATGTAAAAATGGTATTTTTAAATGATGATTTAGAGGAAGAAATTTATATGCATCAACCTAATGGTTTTATAGTTCCTGGAAAAGAGAAGAAAGTTTGTAAACTAATAAGATCACTTTTTGGATTAAAACAAGTTCCAAAAAAATGGTATGAGAAATTTGATGAAATAGTACTTTCAAATGGCTTCCAAATAAATAATTCTAACAAATGTATTGACATAAAACAATTTAATGATGCCTATATTATTCCTTGCTTATATGTTGATGATCTTTTGATTTTTGGTACTAATTTGGGTGTCATTATTAAAGAAACAAAATCTTTCACATCTAATGATTTTGATATGAAGGACCTTGGTCCAGTTAATGTTATATTGAGTATTAAACTAATAAAAAATAACAGTAGCATTATTTTAAGTCAATCAAATTATATTGAGAAATTATTAAAGAAATTTAATTATTTCAATGTCACTCCTATGTTTAGTCCATTTGATCCTAATAATAAACTAAAGAAAAATGAAAGGGAAGGTATTTCTCAATATAAATATTCTCAAATTATTAGTTTTTTGTTACATTTAACTAATTATACTAGACTTGATATAGCTTATGTCATTAGTAGATTAGGTACACATACACATAATCTCAATATAACATGTTGGACAGCTTTAGAAAGAATTTTTAAATATCTTAAAGGAACTATAGATTATGGAATTCATTGTATAGGTTTTCCTCCAATAATAGAAGGATTTAGTGATGCTAATTAGATTTTAGATTTAGATGAAACTAAATATATTAGTGGTTATGTTTTTGCTTTGGGAGAAGGTGCAGTATCTTGGAAATCTACTAAATAAATTATTATTTCTAAATCTATTATGAAAGTAGAATTTGTGGCATTAGATGTAACTAGTACTGAAGCTAAATGGCTTATGAATTTTTTATCTAATATACCAATACTCCTTAAGCATACACCTCCTATCTCCTTACATTGTGATAGCCAAGACACAATAGCTAAGGTTAAGAGTAAAAATTTTAATAAAAAAGGAGACATTCAAGAATGAGATATAAATCTATTAAACTTTTGATATCTCATGGTGTAAGTGCTCTTAATTTTGTCAGGTTTGAAAATAATATTGTGGATCCACTAACAAAAGGATTGGTAGGAGTACTAAATAATTTTATATATTTTGTGAGGCATTCCTGAATTCTATTTTTATGGTGACTGTGATGATTAGAAAGAGGTTAACTCTAAATGAACTCAATGGTAGATTATCTACTATAGGATGTCAGTATTAGTCACAAATTAAGGTTCACTAGGCTTTTCTAAATGAAATGAGATACATGCGCAATTATGAGAGATTAGGCTACTCCCTAAACATACTGAGATACACGCAACATTGATTAGAACCTTGATGATTATCCATATTATGGTATGTGATAAGTTTAAACTTGATTACAAGGACCTACACATATGTCACTATGACTTCTTTAGCTAAAAACTTATTTATACTAAGCGTAAGTTCAAATCCAAAACATACTTTACACCTAATAAAAAGTATTGTATGCTCACTATATTTTCTTACATTATGCATCATAATTAAAATTTTAAATCATTGGAATGTTTTGATTTAAAATTTACTTTTTTATTTGTTTTTGTAAGTTATTTTATCCTTATCCTACCCTGTTGGTGTACGAGAAGCTTTAAACTATATGTATCTTACATGTAAGGATAAACTCTATCTCCATGCGAAAACTATCTTTTTTATATTTTTTTTGTGAGCATATTGAGCAATTATTGTTCGGGATTCTTGGTTCAAGATTTTCTTAAGTGCACACAAGGGTTCATCTGCAATTCCTTTTAAGGACAGTGCTTAGCGTGCTTTAACTACATGCTTTTTTAAACTAAATTTTTTGATTAATTAATTTATTTTTATTTAATTTATTATTATTAATGCATATTTTAAAATTAAGAGAAATATTATACTGCCTTAACTAACTTTTTTTTTCAATGTTATGTAAAGAACTTCGTCATTAAAACATAAGTCATCAAATAAAATGTTTGGGCTAGCACCCCTGATGGAAAGAAAAAGTTGCAAGAGAAACTAGTGGTTGACATCCCGTCTTTTTGTTTCTCTCCGTCAACACTAAAGAGCAATATGTTGGTGCTGCTATGTGTCCAATTGATTTTGACAAGACCGTAAAGCACTGGGAGCACGACGAGTGGAATGGTAGCTTCCCCATTAGGTAGTGTACTTAAGTATATTGCGTTGGAGAATGATGATAAGGAGCTAAAACACCCAAGAGCTAAAATGAGAATAGGGTCTTCAAATGCGCAAAATTTTTAAGGAACATGCAAGTAAGACATCCATTTTGGATGATTTCATGTTCTACGAGAATTGCCAGAAATTGATGCTAGAGAACAAAGCGAAGCAATGGCCTTAGAAACTGACCTTGGATTAGAAAAACTTTTACTGTTGATGTTGCTATGGAGAAAGAGAAGGATGTAACAAATGGGAAGCTTAGATTGTAGCCACATCGGCAAGCTACTTTGAAGTAATATGAATCTCTATCCTTGATTTCATAGGCTTTATAAGGTTTTGAAGAAAATTAGATTAGTTATTTATAAGTTTAATATGAAGCTCTATCCTATCTTCTATTTTTGTAATTCAAAGAAGCAGGTTGGTCATGAAACAATGGTGGTGCCTGCACAATGACCTAATTTTTTAAAAGATGTAAGGCTCTAGTTATGTCCTATTGTCATTTTAAATAGTAAGATGGTTTAAAAAAATGTGTTAGAAGATATCATTGATTCTGAAAATTATTAATAATTACAAAAATAATAATATAAAAACTTTCAAGGATAAATATTAGAATTTAAGAGAAGAAAGGAGAAGAAAAATGGTGTGCCTGGATCGAGGTATATGAAACACTGTCCTAACGATAATATTCGCCTCCTCATGCAAGATTATAGTGAGATTATTCTCAAGATACAATAACCTAAATCGACTTAATTCCTCCTTTAGAGAGTATAATCATAAGGAGGATTGATCTAATAGACTCCTTCAATTACCTATAACAAGAAATAAAAAGGTGGAAAAAAATTGGAGAAGAAGAGGTTCTCAAGAGAGGAGATTAGGCTAACTTAATCTTATCTTGGAGGGCTCTCAAGAGAGAAGATTTGGCTATATTGGTTAAATAAGATCCTATGCACTTAGGCCTCTTTTATAGACCAAGATGCATCTCTTAGAAAAGGTTATTCATATATGATTGGATACATGCATTCCAAGATACATGTATTCCAAAAGGATACGATGAAAGGATACGAAGTAGAATTTTTATTTCTACAAAGTGATGCATATGGATATAAAGATGCTATGGAATAGATATGAATATAGAGATGCTAGCTCTGCTCTCTAAAATGGATACAATGCTAGGTATGGTAAATGGTTGTACTTGAAATCTAAAAATTGATGTGACAAAATGGGTTTGTCATATGCACATGTGGTTCATACCGAAGTCCCTCAAGACTTGACTAAACCTAGGACTATTGGGATTATATAAATGTAAGTAGATTTTTATTTACATGTTCAATACGGGACTAAAAAAGAAAATTATTTAAAAATTTCAAACTTTTATTTTTTGTATTTATTTATTTTTAACAAAATAATTAGGTTGTGACTATGGTATTAGTGAAGTGTTTGACTCTACTTTTGAAGAGACTACATAGGAGTACCTTCTCAAGAAGTAAGAAAAGTTTCCTGATTTCCAATCCCGAGAACAAGATTGATTTTTAAGAAGTGTGGAATATTGGGCAATTTTGGAGATTTCTTAATTTTGAGGGATTCTTTGATTTGGGAGATTTTAATAATTAAGGAGATTTTCCTAAGCCTTAGTTGTTTGTTAGTTTCTATTCGTATCAAGTCAATCATTTGTTACTATAATTTGGGAATTTTTTCTTAATTGTAGTATGCTTTTCTTTTAAGTATTAAGGTTACAATCCTATAAATGTGTGCATGCCGTATGGCTTTCTTATCATGAAAAAATAACATTAGTTCTTTGTCCTTTGAATGCTCAACTCCCTTAAAGTGATTACTTTGGAGGCTTGATCTCGAAGTGATCATGATTAACCTAATTCTTAAATTTGGATTCACCTAATTCTTAAATTTATTCTTTGATATGACAGCTATTCATATCAAGAGCTCGAGTGTGATGCTTGTGGCTTTCTCTCTCTGGTGTATGTAAGTGACAATAGCAATCAACAACAGCCTAATGAGAGCTCTCACATGGGCAGTATTGTTGTCATGCCCCCAAACTGACACCTGATCCAAGTAATTGCGACACAGCTGCATGCTCTCAAATCAAAACCTTAAGAGCATCTCAGGTTTATTCATCCTCAATATCCACTATAATTAAATATAATATCATCGAGAAAATGTACCTCATTTCTATATCATAAATAACATCAATACAAAAACTAACAATAACTATAGTGTCAATATCCTCTACATATCATACTAAGTGTCTGAATCCATGTAAATAGTAAAACATCCACAACCTCATAGGCATCATGATCTAACAATAATAGAGTAAAACCATCTAACTCACTCTCTCCTTACATCAGCCCCCATGCTTTCACTGTATCATAATCATCCTTTGTAAAAGGGTAAGGGGGTTTATAAGCTAACAACTTAATTGAAATCTTACACATACAAATATGAATATGTAGTTAAAATGAATACATATAAATGTATATATCATAATTCGATGAAAATAAATCAAGCTGCAATATATATACCATAAAATTATATGGTAACATTATATAAAAAGTCTTGGTCATCTTTTATCTTGTCTAAGCATTGGATTACATCACTGGATGCTAAAACTCCCAGAATCATGGTGACAAGACTAGAGTAATAGCTTACCGATAATACCAACATGCTTTACAATATGTACTGGAGTAACAACCTTACCCATACATCATTACATTAAAGGTACATTAGAGTAATAGCCTTACTAGTATTACCAATATGCTCTACAATATGTACTGGAGTAATAGCATTACTAGTATACCGACAAATTGAAGGTACATACTGGAGTAATAGCTTTTTCAGTATTATCAACATGCTCTGCAATATGCACTGAAGTAACAGCCTTACCAATGCATTGGCACATTGAAGATGCATACTGGAGTAACAGCCTTACCAGTAATTGGTGTAAGTAAACCTATCCTCATGATCTTATCACACTCAGGTTAGCTCTTACACTAGTGCCATGTGTTATAAACGTAGTCAACTCAGACTAATTCTACATCAGGCTTCATTCGGCTCTAGGCCCTACCCTTGAAGCTACTTGTCTAAGCCAAACTAGACATCGGTCAAGTTTGCTCAAACTAGTGCCACATATCAACATCTATCCGTGCTAGGTATCATAAACCAAGTTAGGCCATCATCTTAGGCACCGATTCTACATCGGGCTTCACACGTAGCCTATTCCCGATGCCACCTTTGTAATATCACAGTGACTAGTCCATATGCCAAACATAAAACAATGATAGTATGCATCCTACCACATCTTTCCATAGCAAATATCCATCTACATCACAAAACAATGGTAGTACACATCATAAAACTCATAATAGCACAATATATGATGTGCCAAAATCATACATCACCCACATCATAATATCATAATGAAACATATATTATATGTGTATAGTCAAAAAAGTTAGAGCCCAAATTATTCCCGGTATATGATCTAAAGCCCACTACCTATTATAACTATTCTCATCTCTATTACACATTCGACATAATCAAGGCCATTCATCTCCAACCCTTCTTTAAAGGAACATGGCTGAAATTCTTGCAACCATATACCCCACATGTAGCCCAAGGAGCCATAATACATGCACAAAAAAGCAGTCACGTTGATGGTGGCACCCCGGCAATTCATTTCACCTAATAATATGCCCTGAGAAGTTAATGTAATCCAAATGGGGAATGCATCAATATGGCTTCTCTACAAGATTAATAAAAAAAAAAAAAAAAATCCTTTACGCAACAACACAACAAAAGAAAAGCCAATAATGGCTACATTTTCAACATTAAAATATCCAAATTCTACCAAAAAAATTAATTTAAGTCAGATTTATCTATTCATAATTTAATACAAAATTATATATATTAAAAATATAATCAATACATAATTAATGTAGAATCGAACACTCACCATATGAGCTTTTACATATTCTTTTCATTTAAACCTAGACATTCTCACCAGTCTAAAGGTCCAAATCTGAATTCAATCAACCTAATCATAATCACAAATATATAGAATCTATCTACAATGTCTTCTACTTCATATGAATTATAAGCTAGATTTATTCTACTATCATTTGTAATGACTTAAGACTTTGCCCAAAAAACCTAACAAAAAAGATGTTATTTGGTCTCCTCCATCCTATTTAAATATTTAAGATTTACCTAGTGCATAATTAATATAGGATTAAAACACTTATCAGTAAGAGCTCTCACATTAATGTAATCCAAAAATCTAGAAAAGGTTTACAACGGTCCCTAAGGTCTATGCATACCCATGAGAAGTTCACCTTGCATAAGCAATTAAGAAGCTTCTAATGCAGTGTAATAATATCCTCAAATAACTCCCTTGCATTCTCTAATTGTTAAAATAAAGCTTTGAGTGTTCTTTGCTGCTTCTATTATTTTTTATGTTCCTCTCCCAGTTAGGCCTGCCTGCCATGTAATCTTTAATATGTAGTCTAGAATGTCTAGCTATACATGGAGAGTAGACTTGCTTTCTATAATGTTTCCGTGATATATCGGGGATGCTAGCTATGACAAGATCTTTCATGGAGAGAAGGGTGTCTTGTTAGGAAGAACTAAAGATTGCCATTTCATTGTCTTGAGAATCCTAGAAGTCCCTATTTGGCACAAACAATCAATTCTTGTGTCACGTTGTGGGAGAGAATTTGGTGTAATTGCTAATGTTCGATTGTTAAGTTGCCAAGCCAGAATTCATGGACCCAAGAATCCTTTGGCCAGATTAGAAAATTGAGAGTGCGTTTACCACCACATGCCATTTAAGAATTATTCCGTTATATTAAGAATAGAAAAAGAAGAAAAAAAAAAAAAACAAATTCGAAAAGAGAAGGCTACAAGGAGGATAAAATACGGACGTCCATGGAAAGCGGAATACCGAAAACCCTCCCATTAGTTTCCGTCATTAGATGGCACTTCTATAAATAAATAAATAAATAAATAAAGGTTGGCCACACCGTACCCTAACGATTCCCATCCCCTTCTTCCTCCGGAGCCATGGAGCAACGCAAAGAGGTATTTCAAAAGGGGAAGATAGATTATCTTTTCACTTTATCATTGTTTCGATGAATTTGATTTCTATTAGTTAATTTAATCATTTTTTAAGAGCATTGCAATTTAACAACTTTTTATTTTTATTTTTTTTCTCTTGAAATATTTAGAAGCGAACGTTCTTTTCTATCAAGAGTTTGCTTCCAATCAATTATAACGAAAGAAAGCCTTTTC
This sequence comes from Metroxylon sagu, assembly GCA_017589505.3. Taxonomy (NCBI): domain Eukaryota; kingdom Viridiplantae; phylum Streptophyta; class Magnoliopsida; order Arecales; family Arecaceae; genus Metroxylon; species Metroxylon sagu. The sequence goes on from JACVBY030000629.1 coordinate 2,148,442, forward strand.
CTTTCAAAGGAATAAATAAATAAATAAATAATTTATTATTTTTCTTTTTCTTCTCTCACACCCTGCGAGAGTTCATTATTGCTTACATACATGATGTTCATTAAAATCAGGAGTGATAAATTTGATTTTTTTTTTTTCTGTTTATTTTGTCATGTCTAATTTTTCGGCGCTTCTTAATTTGCATAATTTGCATAAATTTCTTTTAGGTTATGCTTCGACGGGATATTTTAAAAATTCTTAAAATTTTGAAATACAATATTTTAGAATGCAACATTTCAAAATTTCAAAATTTCACAAATTCAATTGCTCTTGAAAATAAAATTTTATCTATAAATTGTAAAGCTTTTTATAAATATTATTTTGTAATATTTATATAAATTCATGTAATTTTACATAAATATTTTAATATTGTATGCAATAAATATTTAATATTTATTTTAATAATACTCATCAATATTTATTATTTCAATATTATTATTTTATTGTTAATATTAACATATTTATTATTAATGCTATTATACATATTAACAATATTTATGAAATATATATAATACTATATTTATTAAATATTTATATTTATTGTTTTTTTAAAAAATATTTATTTAATAACAAAATAAAATTTTTATAAATAATATTAGAAATGTTTTCTAATTAAATTTATATTTTATCATAATATTCTATTAATTAAAAATAAAATTATTTTATAAAAATATATAAATCAACCATAAAATATTTATAAATATTTATTATAAAATTTATTTGCATAAATTATAAATTAAATATTAATTTAATTATGTAAATATTTTAATTTAATAATATTTATATTAGCATATATATTATTAATAATATATTTAATAAATATAATAATATTATTATTTTTAATAATGTTATTTTATTTATGTAATATTAATAATTATTAATATCTATGTAAATAATAATAATAAAATATTAATATTTTGAAAACAAATATAAATGTAATAAATATTTAATAAATAAATATAATAAATGTATAAAATAAATAAAATAAAATAAAATTATAAAATTATTTAAAATATATATTACATATAAAATAAAATAAATTTTTATATAAATAAAATTTTTATAATATTTATGTAAATATTTTAGTATATAAACAAAATTAAATATCTTAACTACTTTCGAGTGGATTTTTAAGAGAGATTTGTAAATGATACTTTTAGAGGTAAAATTTATAAATTTGAAAGATTTATAAATTTCATAAAATTTTAGAAATTCTTTCTTCAGACTAATCAAACAAAAAATTTTGATTTTAAAATTCTAAAATTATCACTTCAAATGAAAATTATTTTGAAAATTTTCTATCCAAACACATCTTCAAAGATTTTGGTCATGCTAATATTTTTGCTACCGAATGTCTATGATGATATTCACATCGTTCCAACTTTGCTGAATGCCTATGAAGCGATCACAATGTTTTGATATTGCGATCCTTAAAATTTATTGTACACTCAGCCTAAAATTTTGTTTAAAATCTTGCGTGTCAATTAGTCCTATATTAGTATAAATCGTATTCAATATTCTGAGGACAAAATTGTCATGTGGGTTGAACTATTGGCTTGTAAAACTTTTCTGACCAATGCTGGGATTTTTTTTTTTATTATTATTTTTTTTTTCATTTTTTTTTTTTTTTCTTGCTGCTCTCCAGAAGAATGGCTGGAAGTCTGTCCCTCAGTTTGGGGGATGGGATCAAAAGAGTGGGGGCGCAGTTAACTACTCCATGGTCTTTTCACAAGCTCGTGCCAATAGGAAGCAGAACAAGACAGAGTTAAAACAACATGGCTTCGGATATGAAGAGGAGCTCATGTCATACCAACGTTATCAACGTTATGAAGAGGATGGCTCTGTGATGGTAGATCATTCTTTTCTTCGTACTTTTATTTCCTTTTTTTTTTTTATTTTTTATTTATTGATTCACTCGTTACCTTCCAAAGAATTGCATCGGTAGTCAAGAATCACCTCATATGACCATTTAGAAAAACATAATTAACAACATAAATATTTGGAATGGACACATAAGCAGATTTGTGGCTTTAATAAATCTAAGATTTTCTAAGGATATGATTTTGGTCTCTTACAGTCTTAATACGATACCCTTAGGCCGCCTTTTGAACCGCTGTTTCTCAATTCAATTCAATGTTTGGGAGAAAAAGAAATGGATTGAAATGACATAGGCCCTGCCCCTCAGGGCATTAAGACGGGATCAATCCATCCCCAGCCCACCAGCTTACTAATCCAAGCCTCCTCTTGCGTACACAATCCAATCAAATTCAGCAACCCAAATGCAGTCTCAATTTCTCTTCTAAAACATGGGATTGGCTAATCGGATCCTCCATCCCGTGGGGATCGGAAACCCGTGGCACCTACGAGTGCAACAGCTGCTTGTTCTTGGTGTGTGTCGTAAATAAATTTTTGAGGGAAGGAAGCGTCATAAATAAATTTATGAAAACTAGGAGGGGAGGAACCCTAATTGAGGCTAGGTACTCATCCTCTTGTCGTGGGCCAAGTTACTTAGATGCTCTACGTTCCAATACTAACTAAGGTTATAAATTGCGTTGACGAGGCCTTTATGCGAATCAACAACGTGTTTTTCACAGAAGCATTTCGAGGTTCATCAGTTTCGTTCTCATTTGAAACTTTTTTTTGGCTGGAGTCATCATGCATTGTCAAAATTATGGAAACAATCACTTCTTTGATTATTCTTCCTTTTTATATTTTCATGTTTTTATGATAAAGACTGGGGTCGGCTGGATTGCAATAGACGTTAGTAATCTTGGACCATCTGATGGTGATGTTTGTTCGTGCCTGGTACAATATATATATATATATATATATACAACGCCCCAAATATCACCCAAGTAGGTAACCAATTAAATCATTGGTAGAGTTATGCTTTAGAACTTATGAAAAATTGTGAAATATATAGAATAAGATCTGAAATTTAGATGTGATTCTTTTCATTGGTAGAATTATGTTTTAGAACTTATGAAAAATTGTGAAGTATATCAAACAAGATCTAAAATTTAGGTGTGATTCTTTTCGAATGCTTGATCAATTCCAAATGAGATTTGTCTTACATCCCACAAATCTATTTTTGAATTTTAGCATGCCTCGATGCATTTGGATGGAGGATTTTGAAAAGAGATTTCATTAGAATATGAATTTTAAAATTCTAAAACCAAAATTCTCTCTTCAGCTATTTTAAAATTTTATGAAATTTTAAATAAGGACTTGGAGAACTCATATTTTTGTTTTTAAGAATAATTTTATTTTTTATTTTTATTTTTATTTTTTAAAAATAGTTGTGGAAATAAGTTTGGTGAATGAAAATGAAAATAGTTTCACTTCCTTCCATCTATAGAAACAAGGAGATAGAAAGAAAGGGCTAGAGAACTTGAAAACACAGCAATTAATGGTACTCCTTTTAATTTTTTATTACCCTTTTAAAATATTATTTACAATAAAAATAAAAAATAGCAAATAATTTTTGCTTTCACTTATCAAACATATCTTTTGGAGATCTAGAAATAGATAATAAAAATTATTTTCAGAAAATGAAGATGAAAAACAATTTTGAAAGCCAAATGCAACCTTAGATTCCCATTTTAAAACCCATTTCTAGAAATACTATTTATGAATTCCTAAAAATGGTTATTTATAAAATATGATGGTATTTTTGTAAATAAAAAAAATATGATGGCATTTTTGCAACTAATACATGAATTTATTTTTGGACTACATTTTTTGGATTATTTTTTTTAAATAATATTTTTTGAACTATAGTTTGAAAATAAATTCATGCTTGTGTAAAAGCTTTTTATAATAAATATCTACATAGCATTATAAATATTTACAATTTTTGTAATATATAATTTACAAAATATTTATAATTTATAATTGTTAATATTGAAATATTTGTAAAATTTATAAATATTTCAAGATTTATAAAGTTATAATAAAAATATTACATTATAAAATTTATTTTGTAATATTTTAATATTACAATTATAAGTATAATATTTTAATATTTATAAATATTTATCAATATTTATACCTTTATATAAATTTATAAATATTATAATATTGTAATATTTATAATAAATTTATAAATTTAGATGTATTTAAGCTTAAGGGGAAGAAAGGTCTAATATTTACACAAGTTATTATAATTGTGTAAATACTTGTAACCTCTAATGGCTGTGTAAGTTATTAATATTTGTAATTTTATTATAAGTATTACAAATTTATGGTAATGTTAAAATATTTTATATATTTTAATATATTATAATAACATTTTAAAATATAATTTATGATTGTTAATACAAGAATATTTATAATAATAAATTATGTAAATATTTACAAAAGTTTATGCTTGTGTAAATATTTTTATAATATTTACCTTACCTAAACCCTATGAATGTTAATAAATTTACAAAAGAAGGAATTATTACAAAATAATATTTATAAATATTGAATTATTTACCAACAATGTGGCATTATTTTTGAAAATAATATATTTTTGAATTTTCAAATTCTCATTTTGCAATTCCACATATGAAATAGTGAACTTTACTATCGTTAAACAAAATTCTATTTTCAAAAATAGCTATCCGAACAAAAAATTTATGAAATTTTAAAATAATATGATTTAAAATGCAGCATTTCAAAATTTGAATTTTCAACCAAATGCAACTAAAGAATCATTATTTAAAGGGTTTTGCTAAAAAAAAATCAACTTTATGAGTTGACTTGCTACTCCTTTGATCATGTAATATCCATCAGAACGAAATCGATGAGGTGAGTGAGTAGGAGTAAAGGTGATCCTTTTCACGGGGTTTAACATTTAGAAGTTTATCATGCTTCACTATAGTAGACGCATAAGGGAAGGATTCAGGTTTAGCATTTTAGTTCAATCAGTTAGATGCATTAAATGACCAGAATATCCTTTGTTGCTACAGAGGGTACTGTAGCAAAAACCTTGTCTAAATATAAATTTCATATCACAACTATCTTTCATGTCAAATAGTGTTGAGATCCCATTATGAATAATGTGATGGCAAAGTGTTATTTATATTCAACAGTACCTTTAGAAATTATATCATAAATTCAAATTATTCTCAAAAAGCTAGACTAAGATTTAATACTAGATGCCTACAAAAATTACATCATGAATTCAATAGTACCTTTAGAAATTTAGAATTGACACAATAAAATTTATGTAGTTTAATTTGTGTTGCTTACAATCTCACTACCTTAAATCAAGGACTCAATGAAGTTGTATATCAAAAATAGGAGTCTTGATATCCGCAAACCAGTATTTTTTTTATAAAATAGGATTTTTTTTTAACATATAGACTTATAGATATATGATATTGCATATGTACTCTTGCAAATATTCTATTTATGTATCTATCATCATATTTGTTTCCTTTTGCATATATCTATTATACACATCTTTTAAATTTATTCTTTCATTTATAAAAATTTTAATTATTTCTTTTGTATGTAATATCCTCATAAATTTACTATTTGCACATATATCGTTATAAATTATATCTTTTTACGTGCCTTTTCTTATTGAGTTAAGGGTATACACAAAAAGAAAATTAATTAATAAAAGGATATATGTAATTTCTTGTTGGCACAATTCTTTTGTCAGGAATTATGATACTTAAAGTCTATACAATCTTTCTTAATGTTTCTTTGGTATAATTCATATATTTGTTTGGTATAATTCGTATCTTAGTTAAATTAAAAAAAAGATTTAGTTTGCATACAGACTAACATTTATTCTATAGAAATCTTAGTGTTCTTACCAATGAATCATCTTTTAAAGCATTATCAAGATATTATATTATTATTAGAAAAGATCATGCTTTTCTTTAAGTAATTACCATTAGTTGCAAAGCGATTGAAATTGTATGTAGTGGAACCTAGATCAATCTAATGCAGCTAAAAGAAGTAATACAAGTCCTTACGGTCGCACACTCAGATTAGCTTTAATACCATTTGTAACGTCTCAATCCCTGTTGACCTAATTAATCTGTTAATATCTGTTAACAGGCTGAAACTACATGGTTTTAAAAACTCGAGTGCAAGTTAACTAGTAGCAGGTGAACTTGAGTTATAAGCCCTTTAAACTTTTCTTTTCCATCCGATGTAGGGCTATTATCGAGGTATTATAGATGATGTTGCAATTTATGGCAACCTATCGACATGGTCATTAGAATCATATCACTAGCATCTGTATCTGGCATCAAGTGTGATATTTATAAAACTTTGGAGTTCAAATATTTTGGATTAAACAAGGCTAGCCTGTTGAAGTTGAGGAAAAGTGAAGCTTTTCGCTCAATTAGCCATCTCCGGTCACAAAAAAACATTCCATACCGATTTAGTGGGTGAAGCCAGTTCATTAAAAAAATGAGAATAAATGGAAATTTTGTAAAAAATAAAATTGACAAGATTATGATATACTTCAGATAAAGAGTTGATGGGATTACATCTCCTAGATTATAAGTTTTCCTGGTATGTGAACTTTCTTGGAAAGTCTAAAAAAAAATGAAAGAGGTTGATTGAAAGATTGATTTTAGGCTCTCATAACATATATTGTACTGCTGCCAAGAATGTCTAAATAAGAGACTCTTGTCAAAGGCATCTATATTGGTCTTTTTAATTATCCATATGATATAATTATAAAGTAGTAAGAGTATCTAAATTGATGATGGAAGGATAAGAGTCCTTATTTGATTATGAGGGGATAAATATGAAGTGATCGAGACCTAGTTTTATGGGACTAGAACTCTTATCTAATAATTATAAGTAGCAGATGAAGCCAACTACTGATAATTTAAAAATACGTGCGTTTTCTCCACGTGAGAAAGAGATCTCTCTTCATTAGTTTTCGTAAGTTACCACCTTTGGCCTGAGATTTGAGGTAGTGAGAAGACACAGTAAAGTTCGTAATACAAGCCAGAGATCCTAATGAGATTCGTAATACAATCCAAGCCAAAGATCCTGATATATTTTATTTTATTTAGTATTAAAGAAGAAGTATTCCGCTTATCCTATGTTCTTTTATATTTTCACCAACAAAGATAAAGGAATACGAGTGGTAATATTGGATTATCTTATAAATTATAGTAGAGGAGTATTAAAACAGAAAGAGATAAGTATCTTAGCATAAGAATGCCACCAAGTGGCTCTGTTTGATATCTTGAACATGGAGTTTAGATGATTATGAAATCTGGCTCAGATTCTACTTTAAGAGTTTGATGTAAAATTTACATGATAATGATTAATTACAATAATACAAGCCTATCTTTACTGTTGTCTCTCAATATGTGGTTGTATTTGATGAATCTAATGCTAAGTTGGTAGAAAGGGATAGTCTTGGAGAGATCATTTGAGGATGGAAGACAACTAGACGTATGGTTGAAGGAAGAAAATTTCTACTAAACATTTAACCAAGAAAGCTAAGAAAACTAAGCAACTTAACCCCTTAATGTGCTGAACAGGCAAAATAGAAATAAATGATAAAGCATTTGAATGTAAAAATCTACTTTAGTTTCTATGCATGAATATTTTGCAGTTCATCTTCATTTTCAACTTAAGGATTCAAATGCTTATATGGAGAACAATGATCTCAAACAAGGTTAAAATTAGAACAAGGACATTGAAGAATTGTTGTTCATGCTAGAAGATGCATAGACATGGACATATATATCTTGTCAAAATACATTTTTACTCTTGTGCACACATAATGTTTAGAAAGGATGAAACTGAAAAGGTTGGCTAGTGGTTGTCAAAATAACATGCTGATGTTTGTCTTCATAATATTTGAACAAATTCCTTGTTTAATTGTGTTTTGCATTAATCTCTAGCCTGTCCAGAAAAGAAAGAAAGTTCTGCGCTACTGCTGTATAGTGGCTTGATTTTGCTAGAATCCAACAGCTACATACCAGTTGCTTCAAGACCATGCGGACTGAAGACAGAAATCATGTATTTATATTTGATATAAATAATTGGAGATCTTATGAAGGTTAGGGTCATGTGCGTTCTCCAAACTTGGAAGTGTTTACTGTTTTCAATTTTATGTAATATAATGATTATGATAAGAAAGACTGGGCAATAGTTCCATTAATATCTCAAAATAAAATATAGACTCTTGGTAAGATTATGCCACACATGCATGGCATGCATGCATACGTACATAGGCATACATTCACGCATTCACACATGAATGTATATATAATTAAGTGCTTACAAGAGACACCGGTTCATACTGACTTCCAAACTTCATCAAATCTACAAATATATAAAAAATTATCTAATCTTGTGAAGTCAGGATAACTCTTGAAGAATGATTATCATGGATTGCTATATTTTTACAGCTTGCTAAATAGTAAGTTAAACATCAAAGAGTATGTTGCAGCTTTGATGTAATGATAAATATAGAATAGAAATCCAAAGAGGACAAAACTTTGCAATATTTGCTTCTTGGCATCAATTCAAGAGAAAAAGGGGAAGAAAAAGGAGAAGAAGCATCTATAGTAAATAGGATGCATTCCCCAATGCTTTAACATAGAAGCTCCCCAAATGGAGGCGTGTGATGACTGGGGCATCACTCAAGCCATCAATTTGGTAAAAGAAAAGATGGGACAAGTGCATACTTCTATGAAGGCAACATTGCCTAGCTTGCCTTCTTAGATGTTGGCGCACAAATTACTTGGCTATCATGTCCACTTGTGCCATAATCACATATTGTATATTATATTGATAATATATTATATCAATAATTAGATATTATTATTTTTAATGAAAAATATAATTAAATAATAGATAATATAAATAATATAATATAATTTATAAAAATAAGAATATTGAGATAGATATGTAATAATGTGAGAAAAATAAATAATAAATAAAATTATTTGTGAACAAGTGGAGGTAATATTAATGATAAAAATTGAGAGGAAGACTGCTTAAATAGTTTGAACATATATTATATTAATTTTAAGATGTATTAGTATAAAGGAATGACTTGATGTTTGCAAAAGAAAAGATGAGTAAAGATATATTGAATCACATATGAGTCGAAATAATAAGAAAGTCTTAGTATCTCTATATATCATAAAAGAATGACTTGAATTGAGTAGAATGAAGAAAAATGATGAATATAGTCGATCCCAACTAGTTTAGAATTAAAAGGTAGTTCTTGTTATCATCATATATTATAATATATAATACTATATTATCTAATATTAATAAATATTATAATTATATTTATAATAAATTAAAATTAATAATATAATATGTAGGAATTTTCTTTGTTCCCGTCCAAGCACATAAACTAGGAATAGAAATAAAAATACCTTCGCATCCTTGTACATGTGCATGTATACATGTAGACAAATGTATGTAAAGAGAAAGCTACACTCAAATAGATTACCCACTTAAATCTAATAAAATTTAAATTAGATGGTAGGAATCCCATACCAATAATTAGAGACTTTAGATGGGATCTGATGACTCTAAAATACCTACACACAAAAATTTATGTAATTTAGAGACTTTTAACTGATGCATTGAATAGTCAAAAGATTAGATAGTCTAAATAACATCAAATAATATGTATCTTTAACCTCTTGATGTATGGAATAGGATCTTCAAGTCATATGATTTTTTATGTACAAGTATTTTAAAGATAGTAAATCACATTTAATGGCTTAGATCATTAATGTGAAATCTCCATCATTCAAATATAGATCTAACTGTATTTAAGTTGAGATTCTCTTAAGTATAGCCAAGTTAATCTATATGTGTGTGTGGGGTTTTACATCTTTATGAGAATTCAGTATCCATCAAATTATTTCATAGTAAGAGTGTATTTGAAATAATAGTTTAGTATAACTGTTGGTCAATAACTATGCCACATAACTACTGAAATAATCATTGGAAAGCCTTCCAGCAACTAATTCAAATGGGGCCCAAGTTTTCAACTATAAAATTGGCTGAATGGGAATGTGATATCTATTCCCATCTCTAAATTTCTATCAACCAAACATGACTTAAGAGGTTTTAAAAAAATACTTATCTTTGCATTTTCAAAGGAACACCCTCTATATCTAAATTGACAAGGGCAGATAAAAGCATCATTTGTAACTGTGGGTTCACTAGAGCTGATGAGATACCATCTTCTCCACATCATGGTTGGCAACTTAGCTGCTTGGCACATACCTCTCTAAGTGAGATTCAGAGATGATGAAGTTTTTGATAGCGGTGAATGATCATCGTATCCTCACATAGAGGATTCAACTTGAAATAAATTGGACTACATTCTTTATTTAAAGTAAGGCTAAAAACAACGGCATGCTCGATGCCATGCTATTTTTTTTTTTTTTATAAAATGACCTACAAATATAATCTTCATTCTAAACATATATCAGCCCCAAGTTCTACAATCTTTTGTGTCTTGCCAAATATAGTCTAGTATGACAGTTTTATGAACCCATTGTCATCGTAAAATAATGATTACTAGTTTGAATATGCAGAATGCCAAACATAAAAAGTACTGACGGTTTGCATTGCATAACCAAACAATCCTACAAAATCTGACTTTAAACGCAAGAGTAAAACTATCCAACATATACATTGCAAATTAAGGTTAATTTATTTCTTTCTAAATGTGCAATTTATGCATATACTTAACTGTGTGTTTTTACCTCTTTGTTGAACCCAATATAGTCTTGCCTCTACAAGCCTAAATTTATTCTCTCTCTCTTTTTTTTCTTTTTTTTTTTTCATGAACATTAGATTTTTTTTTTTTTTCCACGAACATTTCAAACCTTTATGCCTCATCTAGTTGCAGAAAATCAAGGAAAGAATGGAATCAAGGTAGAAATAAAAACAAGATAAAAATGGAATGGAATGATGTTTGTTTGGAATAGAAAATTGAGCATATAATGAAATGCTGAGTATAAAATCAAATTTATTATAAATTTACTATTCTAACCTTACATACAGGAAGTGATTTAAAAAATTAATAAATTTTATTTTTTAAATTTATAAATTTAATATAATTCGTATTATATTTTAATATTAAATTTTTTTATAATATTATAATATTAAATTTAATATTATATTATATATTATAATTTAATATTTTATTGTAATAAAAGTTGTTATATTCAATTTTTTGTGACGATGAATAATAATATTAAATTTAATGTTATAACATTAAAATATAATAACTCTTTTATTATAATATTAAAGAATAATTATACGAAAAGTGCAAGAACTTATTTGAGATTTTAAGTTTGAGTTGATAGTAGAGAGTTTATTTAAGTCTTCCATGTATGATTGTATAAGTTGATGACACGCATGCTAGAGATTCTTGTCTTCAGAATACTATGGTTTGTTCTGCAATCAAGAACTTAGAAGTGCGGCAAGGCCTCGCACTCGACAATATTCATACGACGAATCGCTCTTGAATCGTTGTCTCCTCTATCCTTTCTTATTTCTTCTTCTAATCAACCACTAAATAGCACCTTTGTGCTGTTTGATTCGGGAAGCATAGGACTGTCGACACAGTTCACAAGAAATTTGCTACAGCAAGCCTTCAAAACTGATGAACTCGTTTGATTTTGATTTTGTTTATTTTTTATTTTTATTTTGCGCTCTGCTTTTAAAACTATCGGTCTGATTTTAATCTGCAATTAAGAAAGTCGTATGTCGTGCAAAAATGATGGGCTTAAAGATAAGCGGTTTTCCACTACTGAGTCCAGAATGGAAAGATAACAAATCTGGTCTGCGTGAATACAATTCCATACCAATCTACAGAAAGCTGGCAAAGTTCTATCATGTTTTTTTCCTCTTTTTTTTTTTATTTTTTTTTATTTTTTTAAGCCTCCTGAAGTGAAGAAAGCTGGTAGTCTAATCACTAATGAAGTCCGAGGGGTTCACCAGCTCTCCGTGCCTCATATCTAATCACCGGTAATCAAAGACAACATTGAAGCAGAAATTAATTATAGAATAGTAAGCCTGCCAATGATTGAAAATATGGGGAACAAGCATATCAGAAACCTCATCACGGGAGAGGAGTGTCATTAATCCTTTACCTATTGATCCTTTCAAGGCTCAGGAAAGAGATGTTCTGAACCGTCTGTCAATGGACTCGTACTCAATTAGAGAGGATGAAGCAGAATGGGCCAGTCACACCCATTTATAAGAAGTGGGCTTGTACAAGTTGGCAGGTCCGCGTCAGTTCTTCCCTCCTCCAGCAACCACACACCTACACGAACACAATCATGGAAACATGAGCACGGCTAGTATGGCATAATAAAAAAATTAAATGTAAAGATGTAAGCCTATATGATTTACGTCAATATTATTCTTAGATTGTGAAAATATAATGTGTTTTCTGAAAAATTAGTACAAAACTCCATGTATTATTCAAATTATAAATGTCAAAATTATTAGCCCTGCCCATTCCTCCAGCATTATCAAACAAGCATTGACAGGCTGCACTTCAGCATTCTCTGGGCAATAGAGCAAAGAAGTACATAAAACACGATAAATTAGTTAGCAACTTTTGAAGTTCGAATCATTCTTGTGAAAGCATTATTCAGCAATTTTGTTTTGCACTACAAATACTGAAAATTAAGTACATCTTCCTTCAAAAAAAGAAAAAAGAAAAGGCTGGATATTTATGGACACTGAAATTCTACCATAATCATGTGCTCTCACAGAGGTTTTCATTTTAGCAGAAAAATGTTTAGGACTTATAACTTTGCCCCTCCACTATAGCAATTCTTATTGCAATATGTTATACACAACGCCTGTGTGTATAAGAAGTACCTGACTGTTAAACTAGGGAAATCTCAATCTACAAAAAGTAGAATAAACTCAGTAAAATATGTCTAACTTTAATGGAAATAGACGTTAATTGTGCTGAAGACACTACAGACATCGACTCACCTGCACATTGATCTTTTCAAATATGCAATGTTTCACAATTGTCAGCTTGTGTAGGACCTCGTAATAAGAAGCCTGATCGGGTCATTCAGTTTTTACTATGATTGATCAGGATACTAGATTAGAGCTACGCATCACAGAATGCAGAGCTATGAACACACAGAAAATGGTAATTTCAAGGCCACTGCACGCTAGTGTCATTGAGATGACAATTCATTCTACCAATATTACAGGACCCAAATAATTAAACAAATGTGGTCTCGTTTTGCCACAAGGTGAGGTTATTGACTTTAGATTTCTGTCATCCATTCAGGCTTTAATCAGTTAAGGAATAAGGCGTTCATTAGTTTTAGCCCAATAGAGCTCCATAGTCAATTTCCTGCACATCATCTGAGTATAAATATTACTGAGTTCAGAGACAAAAATAGAAGTTTGAAGGACTGTCAGAGCAGTCTTGGCAACAAGTCAGAAGCCTCCAATTCATGCGGTTTTCTGGTTTCTTCTATTTGAATTTGTTCTGCAGAACAAGAGAAGGCTAAAAAATATAAGGCAAACCTGGTGAGAAAGAATCATGCCATCAATTTCCTCATGAACTAGGTAGAAACTTCCTCATCCATCTGAATATATAGAAGCAAGGTTCCTAAATTTGCTGCAAAAAAAGCAAAGATTTAACAACATGAATTTTGTCTGTTATAAAAATTAAATTGAAAAAAGACTGAAAGGGCTATCAATGTGGGATTATGCTCAAAGCATTACCACTAGTGGTGGCCTTAGTAGCATGTAACCATCCTCTCTTCACCTTTGAAGAATAGATCAATCAACTAATATCATTGGGATGTGAGATATCATGGGCCAATCTTGGCCTGTTTCCTTCTGACACCGTTCCTGCAGCACTGGGCATTCCCTAATGGACAAGCATTGCAGAGATGCTGGCAACCCATCCCTCGGCAAAGCTACAATCTGAGGACATTCATGCACACAAAGGTTTTTGAGGGAGTGAAGGTTATGAAGTCCCTCTGGCAAGAGCTCCAGATTCTGACAATCAATAATGGATAAATCTTGGAGAGAGGTTAAGAATTTGATGCCCCCAAGGATCCATTTGTTTGGATCAGAGCATGAGCCGATTCTCAAAACTTGGAGTGATAAAGGCAGGCCAGAACGGTCAATGGGTGGCAAGGATGTTAGCTGGGGACAATTCTCAATTTTCAAATGCTTGAGGGAAGCAAGTGACAGAACAGGCAAACCATTGAGCTTGGGACAATCTTTAATGCTTAGTTCACGAAGGCAATGAAACTGGCCAATTTCAACTCCAGACCACTCCACCCATTCCAACATCTCTTCAAATTGCAGCACTTCTAGTGAAGGAAAACTCTTGTTCAAGCCATAGCCAGAAAACTCGCGGCCTACATGCTTAATTCCATGCAGCCCATTTATGGTTAAATTTTTGAGGGAATTCAGCTGGCAAAGAGGCGGGAGGAGGCTGCATTTCTTGCAGTCATTCAGAGAAATCTTCACCAGAGCAGTGAACGACGGCTTCCCAACCCAGCTTGGAAACCTGGTGCCATTATAGCCGTCTATGTTCAGCTCTTTGAGATTGGTATGTGGTTCAAGGCCTTCAAGCACATCCTTATCAAGTCCATCTCTTGCATCAGCCACCCTATCATGATCCCATTCCAGTTCCAGCATCCGAAGATGTTGCTTATAGTTCAACTTAGCATCTCCTGCTCCTCCATCGACCACATTCTCAAGATTCCAAATGCAGAGTCGCCGAAGCTCCATCATACCTTCCAACTCTGAAATCCTGTGTCCGATCTCGTTCCGCACCATGAATAATGGCAATTCTTGGAGGCAAGTCAGTTTTCCAATCCCAGCCATCTTAGAAATCAATGTTCTATCTGCTTCAAGATGTCGTAGGCTAATCAAGTTGGTTATGCCTTCTGGTAGTTCACGCAGGGAATAACACTCTCTTAGTTTCAGGGTTTGCAGATTGTAGAGCTTGCTTGTTGATTCAGGCAACCTTTCAATTGAAGTAGCCGAGAGGTCTAGGTATCGGAGATGTTTTAACTTGCCAATGGTTTCAGGCAGTTCTCTGATGAAAGTTCCACTGAAATCTAGCACCCGCAGGTATCTCAATTCTAGGAAGAGACTAGGAGGAACATGGAGAGCACAAGAAGCAAATTCATGCAACACAATGAGGGTGCGCAACCTCTTAAATTCATAGAGTGCTTCGAATGAAATAGGCCTCCAGTCACTAGAGGATAATGATAGATGACGAATCCTTTTGGGGATTCCACCTATCCTATCATCTTGTACTATAAAGCATTCATTGACTGAAACAAATTGTGCTAGAACATGAATCATGTCGTGCATAAGGAAGAAATCCTTGAAGTTTTGGAAGAAAGACATGCCCAACAGATTATCAAAGTACTCAGCTCCCACATCTTCCATGCGTGTCATTCCTTGGTGGTGAATGAAACCCTGTGCCATCCAGATCTTGATCAGCTTATCTTTGTCAAACTCATAGCCTTTGGGAAATAACGAGCAAAAGGAAAAGCATTGCTTCAGACGTGAGGGAAGATTCTGGTAGCTTAATCTCAGAGGCGGCAGAATGTCATTGTTGTCCTTCGGCAAGTTCCATATCTCGCTATGCAGAATATTCGTCCAATCAGTCTCATCTTGTCTTGAATACAGGAGGCTACCTATTGTCCTCACAGCTAATGGCAACCCATTCAATTTCTTCACTATATCCCTGCCGATGGCTTCGAACCTTTCATTGTCAGCAAAATCCCGTCCCGCGAGTGCAAACTTGCATAACAAAGTCCAACAAGCATTGTCTGACAAGCTCTCCAGGTAATAGGGAGGCAACGTGCCCATGATCTCCGCAACCCTTCTACTCCGGGTGGTAATTACGATTTTGCTTCCACTTCTACCGTCACGTAATGGAAGACGCATTCTATCCCATTCCGCAGGGTTGTCGTTCCAGACATCATCAAGTATTAGTAAGAACCTCTTCCCTCTTAATTCCATTGTCAAACTCTCTTGCAGCGTGCTCAGATCAGTGATATTGCATCCCCTTTTTGTGACAGCTTCCATGATCGCGGTTGTCAGCCTGCTGAGGCTGTAATTTTGAGACACGTACACCCACATCTTCATATCAAAATGGTCGTTCACTCTCTGATCATTATAGACAAGCTGGGCGAGAGTAGTTTTCCCAAGGCCCGCCAAGCCCACTATGGGAAGAACGGACAGATCCATAGAACTAGACCTCTCCGACACCAGCAGTTCTATCAACTTCTCCTTGTCCCCCTCTCGACCAAACACGTTTGACTCGTCGATCAGAGAACTGGTTGGTGCTGGTGGTCGCTCTAATGTATCAAGCGGGCTGGTCTCGCCCAGCTCCCTGAGCTGCAGACTGTTTCGCTCTTTTGCGATCTCTTCTAGCCTCCCCCTAATAGCCTTAATTTCATGTGCCATCCTACGACGAAACAAGACATGCTTCAAGCCACAACGAGAAGAGAAGGCATCGCATACCTGCGCTGTCTGGGATCCGCCCTCCACCTTAAGCTGCAGATCTCTCACCGCGAACTCATCAAGCAAGTCGTCGGCATCATAAGCGAGGTCTTTGAGATCTCGAAGCCAATTCCTCACCGCAGGGTTCGTTATCTGCTTCTTCTCTGCATCCTCTAGCACGGCACGAATCGTTTGGAGGGTGTTTGAGAGCTTTGTGAGCTCTTTGTTGACACCGCGTATTAATCCAAGCTCATGAAGGGTAGCAGTGGATACCTTGCTGAACACCACCTCCATGAAGGCCGATAACACTGCTTCTCCTGCCATGGGGAATGGATGATTTACCTATCTCTTTCGCTCTCTCGAAGGTTTATGGAGAAGATTTCTTGAAGCCTATTTTTGCTATAGAAGTTTGGGATCTAGGGTTCGATGAGTCGGGCCGCCAGATGCGTGTGTGGTGCGGAGCGGGGAGGGGAGCGAATAATAGAATACAGATTTTTGCTATTGAGACTGACTTTTATCTCCAAACAGTCAACTTCTTTTTAGATTCCCTGATCTTTCCCAATTATCCCTGTTCGCATTAAGCCTCGCATTAAGCCAAATGACCTCAACTCACTGGACAATCAAATCAAATTTCCCCCCCCAAATATTGTAATTAAGGACCTCGTCAACTTTATTTTCCAGATTTGAAAATTCTCTATTTCTCCATTCCTCATAGAAGGTCGTACAGGTGTTTGAAAAAAATAGTAATATACCTCTCATAATTACATAATGCTACACTAGACTAACATCACTCCGGTTACATTTTGATAATATATATATATATATATATATATATACCATGCTGATGCTTTTCTTTTTTTTTATTTTTTTTTTTGTGTTTTTGCCATTGGCTCTAATCACCAACGAATGAAATTTGTTGGAGAGGAAACCGCACGGTGATAAGATCAGAAGCCTTTCTAAGTAGAAAACTCAGCTCAATAATAAGGAATCTGATGACCATCCAAGAACCAAGCTTCTAACAATATGTATATCCTACAATCAAATATAGTTTTCTTTGAAAAAATCCTTCAATGCTTGAGCCTATAAACAAGAAATGAATAGCAGGATAGAAAAAAAAAAGAGAAGAGCTAGAGTAGGCATTACTTACTCTTCAACTTCGAGTTCTTCTAAAATATCAATCTATTATGTAGGTAAGACTAACTAAAAAAGATAATTGTTAGTTTAGTACTAAGTTCTTGAGGTTTTACAACTTTCTTTTCTGAGGAATGCTTAGAGGTTATGTCCTCTCATCGATTATCTCTTATCAAATTATACTCTTGCACTACTACGAGCTAGGAATTGCTTTAAGTAAGAAAAAAAATAGAAACTTCAAATTATATTATTAAATTGATGGTTTCAATCAAGTATACTTAGAGTCTATTTAGAGAGTTATATCTGTCCAAACTAAATCATATACAAAAATAAAATCCCAACAAAATCCTAAACTTAATAAAACTAAAATATTATTCATAAACTTATCCAAAAACCAATAAAATGAGAGTACTAAAGAAACATATATCTATATTTTTCTATTTTAACAAAAATTCTTTCTATTCATTTTTTTCGAACTAGATCAAGTGAGACCAATAATTATCTTCTTCGAATAATCTTACAACATCACATTTGGTATTAGATCCTCCATCAGTTGAGAAAACTTCTTAAATTCAAAAAGGCCAACTTGTTGCTCTTTCTAGACTCCAGCACCTTGTTGTTGCTAATACTATAATTGTTGTTGATATTAGATCTACTATTCCATGATTTCTTGTTACTACTTCATATATTACTGCTATTGTAGTTATTATTGTGGGACGAAAGTTTGTTGTTGTTGTTGCTATTGTATCTGTCATTCTCTCTATGCCAGCCCCAGCAACAACTTGTTTCTCTACTGCTTCAATAAGTACTCAACGTCAATTGAGTGGGAACGAGTAAGGCTGACCTCGCGTCCCCTGTACGTTCTTGCCCTTTGGTTTTTATCGAGGGAGTTGATAACCTCTTCCACTGATAGGGGCGACTAAGTAGCGAGAGTGGGGTGCTGAGTTGCTAATCTGAAGGCTTCCAGATACAGCCATCAACAGATTAGGTGGGCCTCTTGGCACGTCCACACCCATATCCTTATGCCATCAGAATCTATGCATAATCTACGCATGGAAGCAGTACCTACAAGTTATAAGCAATTCATATTGCTAAAATGATAAAAGATAAAATAATATGGCTTAATTATATAGCATAGAACGTGCCCCCAAGCTAGATGTCTACAATTCGACATTCATTTTGGTCCCTAGTAATCATAAACATGTTTTTGATAGCAAAGCTTGCACGCCCCAATCCCACCACTCACACGCTTGGCATGTAACACTGCTACATATTTTATAAAGCCTGACCTCAGAAAATGTGCAAAGCTTATGGACATGAACAAAAATTCAAAAATGCCAAAAAAAAAATGCAGTCATTATTTTACAATCAAGATAAACTAACTCCACTAATAACAAACAATATTAGTAGTCCAACTATAATTTCCGAGCATCCAAATAACATTAAAATGGATCCTGTCCATGCCCCCACGTGATTAAAAAATAATGTAGTACAAGCCTTTTTAAGACTTGCTAATAGCTGATTATGATGCTTGTGAATGGATTTAAATTTTTACTCTAGCAAAAATATAAAAACTTAAATGAAGAGGGTTTTAAATAATCTATACTAGTATATATTTAGTCTTACTTCACCGTATGCTGAAAAGATGTCTGAGATGCGTAAGCTAAGAAATTTAAATAAAACACTGTGACTATCATTTTTGGAGATGGAGTACTAGTCATTACAAATCTCTCATGCTGTGCATGCTGTGCCTAACAGAAATGCTGGCAGTCCAACATTGTGACTCTCCAACGCTAAGCCTAAAGGGCGAAGGAAATGCCGCAAGTCTAGCGCTTGCCGGAAAGCCTTCCGCTTCGAAACAAGGACTAGTCCTGATGGGGATGCATGCTGCCTGTAGCTAAGCTCTTCTTTCTTCTTATTTTTTAATATTTATTATCATATACTAGAGTCCAGGTTCCACAAAGTGGGTCTTGATTTAGCTATCAGTGAGCTGTGTTTGGGTTGGCAAGGGTGCCCCACATGACAAAGACTAAGCCGCTAATTAAGCTTGATGACCTTGACTTGCACGTGAGCTATTCCTCTAATTACATGATTGACTAGCCTCAATTCGCCCGCTCGGCTCGCGAGATCCTTCTAAATCTCCCTTGGACCACTGTTGGTGATATCAAAAGGGTAATGCTAAATTGGACTTAACCACAGCCTACATTTGCTGACCTTTGCTGAGAATAGAGACCAGAACTTTTTTCTAAAGACAACCATAGATTTTCATGTTATCGCTGGGCATGCTGGACCTACCAAACATTAAGCCTATAGCTGGCATCGTGTGGTATAATACCTTCATGCATCAATGAATATTGGATAGGAAAAAAGATTTTAAGAAAGTTATAACTCTAAGTTCACTTATGACGAATTAACTTGCACTTGAGTTTTTAAGATCACATAAATCTGATCCGCTAACAAATTAAATGGACTAGTAGGTGAGCTTGAGACATTATAAATAGTATCAGAACCAACCTAAGTATGCAAAAGTTAGTGGATAGGAGGAAAGGGTTATTCATGGAATGGTGGTAGAAAGAGTCTCAGCAGGGCGTGGAGCCACCCTTATAGTACTAATGACTCCATTCTGAGTAGATTCTTGCTAGCTTTTAGCGTGTGACGAAGATGCCATCTGATAAAAGAGGAAAGATTATAATACCCTCATATATTAATAGTCTCACATTAAATGGAAAAGGAATGGTTTGAACAGTTTTAAGTCAAGTTCATCCGCTACCAATTAACTTGCACTTGAGTTTTTAAGACCACATAAACTCAGCTCGTAACAAGTTAATTAGGCCAACGAGTAAGCTTGGGGCATTACAAATGGTATCAGAATCAACTTGAGTGAGTAGAAGTTAGTGGGCAGAAGGAAAGGGCTACCCATGGGACAATGGTACAAAGAGTCTTGTCTTGGCATAAAGCTATCCATGTAGCACCAACAATCCTGCTCGGGTTAGATTCTGTTTAGCTTATAAGCATATGGTGTGACGAGGATGTCACTTGATAAAGAGAGAGAGATTGTAATGCCCCATACATGGTCCCACATTGAATGGAAAAAAAAAAATTAAAAAAGTTATAACTTAAGTTCATCTACTACTAATTAATTTATTTTTACATATATGTGGTGAATTGTTGTATTCTATATTCAGCATCAGGTCTGAGTGTGACACATGAACTCCTATATTCTCTGCTTTGTTTTGCTTTGTTTTCTTTGGCCCAAGCAATTTTTATTGGTCCTACGTACTTTCTACAATTGTTTTGTGCTATCTCTCATTGTCTTTACAACTTCTTTTCTTTTGTTAAAATTACATGCCTTGCCTTGTAGACATATATGTAAATATCTTCATCACGCTCTAGATTCGGTGATGAATCTAGGGCACAACAATCTACAACACACATGTAGAACAAATCTTATAGTAGGCAAGGTATCATACTAGAATATATGATCACATCAAATCTAAACTATTATCAAAAAGCATATTATTCATTGAATTTAAATTAATAAGTCCAAACAATATTGAATAACATCAAAAACACCAAAATTTATTATCATCACAAAATACTAACTACTCTCAAATTTCAACTAGAATAAGTTCATGTCTCCACTAATTCGTTGGGCCAGCAACTACCCATATCCCTTGCTTAATTCTTGGTCTTTGATAAAAAAAAACAAAAATATTCATGAGCTAAAGCCTTATGAGTAAAATCTAATCATAATCGATGGATCAAGTAAGCATATAAATGCATGCATGGTACGTCAAAATAATAATTTCATAAATAACTTTAGTTGTAAATAATGTATATCATTTGGAGTAAAATTTTAATAAAACTTGGTTTTGTGTTCCAAAATTTATGATATAACTCTACAATCAATAATCTACGGCCACATACAAACCGTATAGTAGGATCACAAAATGAAAATCACATGCAACCCCTAAAGCATGGGTCATGAGCATGAGCTACATATACCCCCTATGAAAAGGATTTTGGTATTACAAGTAAATTGCAAACTACTAATTGTGGACAAGATATGTTATGTTCAAAGATATATTAAACTTCCTTAAAAGGCAAGGACAATATAACACGAGACATAGTTTAACTGAAAGTTTAATATATCTTTGATCATAACATATCTTGTCCACAATTAGTAGTTTGCAATTTACTTAAGTTCACATTATTTTCACCTTGTATCATGCTCAATAATACATGCTGATAAATTTAAAAGTAAATCGTAGTATTCATCAAAATAAACAAGGCATATGACATAGCAAACTTACTTGATCCAATTTTAATAACAATGTATGCTAAGAAATTCATAAGTGCTTAATAATTTAGCATTTATGTTATGAAATTCTACTACATACCACAAGGGCTTAAATTTAAATATCAAATACTGAGAATAAATGAATTTCAAATAATTTTGTAAAATGCAGAAATTTTAGTAAATTGAAGCACATAAATTTTTAACATATAATAATAACATGTAACAAACTTAACTAAGCTAGAATTTCCATGAAATCAATTAGATTACCTATAAAATGCTAAAATTTAAATCTTAGTAATAATTATTATTACTTCATTCTTTTGAAAACATTCCAATCATGATTAGCATTACTCACCTTGATTTACTGATCATATTTTTGGTTTCAAGGTAGGTAACCCCAACCTAAATCAAGACCTATACCCACTATCATAACCCTAAGACTAGATTCGGATCAATAGGGTTCAAGCGAACTTAGGAGAGACAAAATAACCAAATAAATAAAAATACAAAATGAAGAAGAAGAGTAAGAGACGAAGGGCCAAATGGATTTAGCCCGTTAACAAGTTAATTGGGCTATTAGGTGGGCTTAGGACATTACAAATGGTATCAGATTTAGGTTGGGTGTGCGAAAGTTGATGGGCAAGGAGAAAGGGCCCATGGGTAGTATAGAGAGTCCCACCATAGAGTGGAACCACTCCTATAGTATAAACGACCCCACTCGAAGTAAATTCTGACTAGCTTGTAGTGTGCAATGAAAACGTTTGATAAAAGGGGAAAATTATAATATCTCTATGCATAAAGAGTCCCATATCGGATAGAAAAAAAATAATTTGAAGAGTTATAACTCAAGTTTACCTGCTATTAATTAACTTACACTCGAATTTTTAAAGCTACGTAGATTCGACTTGCTAACAAATTGATCGGGCTAGCAGGTGGGCTTGGAGTATTACAATCTTCTTTATCTTTGCAATCAAAATCACACAAGAACTTGCATGAGTATCTACCAAGAGCCAAACCACAACCAAGCTTGAGTAACTCAAATAAGCCAACTCAGCTGGTA
This sequence comes from Metroxylon sagu, assembly GCA_017589505.3. Classification (NCBI taxonomy): domain Eukaryota; kingdom Viridiplantae; phylum Streptophyta; class Magnoliopsida; order Arecales; family Arecaceae; genus Metroxylon; species Metroxylon sagu. Next base: position 2,171,451 of record JACVBY030000629.1, read on the forward strand.
TGGTGCACTGTCATTGCTCCCTTTTAAGCTAGCATTAGTGAACCGTACAGGGTAGCAAACCATGTTAATGGGTCATAAACAAGTTGTTCCAACTTGAAAGTATAAACATGACCCTTTTATTAATTGTGTCAGAAATCTAGATCCGAATCTAATCTATATATTATATGGGTTACATGATGGTATAACCCATTTAATAATCGAATCGTGCTTGGATCGACACAAATGCATAACCTATGTTCAACATGTAGAATCTGAAATCAAATTTTATTCTATCTAACTTGTATAACTTATGTAACTCTTTAATACTAATTCAATTATAAAATAATTATATATTCAAAATCATAACCAAAGCAAAAAATAAATAAATTTCATTTAAGCGAGAAAAAGAGAGATTAATATAAAATCTTTACATAAACATATAGTCATCATCACAAAGAAGAGGTTCACTTCTACTACTTTTCTCTCCTTTGACTTGTAATGATATATCTACCCAGTATAATTTAAATTATACACTAATCCATTTTTATCTATTAGATCTTGTGGGATGACAAAATAATGATCTTGATGGTTGAAAATTAAAGGATGAAATTAACTTGGATAAATTAAACAGATCTAGCAGCTCGTATCCAAGATTATAGGTTGTATTGCATGAATTGTCCTGCTTAATAATTGAGTCAATTATTGATGAATTTTGAGTTGGTGGGTTAACTCAAAATACAACTTATTTATTAATCATATTTAATAAGTCAACTTAATTTTAACCTAGATCCATTAATACTCAACCTAAACCTACTAACTCTGTGTCGAATGAGTCTTGTTCATGAGTCATATCTAAAATTGCCACCCCTAGAACCATGCCATTAATGGAGCAAAGATATTGGTAAAAAGCACATGGTTGACTTTTTCTAGTGACTTTTCTCAATTAACATAATATTACTTGTGCTTTAAATTATGATGATAAAACAAACAATTATAACATTCATTGTAATAGTTTTGGCTAACTCTTTGTCTTACTGGTTTTAATGTTACTCTAATGACATTACTTAAAAGAAATAAATTTAAAATAATTTTTCTACAATCTAAATTTAAAAATTAAAAATGATTGATTTATAATTAATTTATTTGTCTCATGTATTATATCTCACTATTATCTTGTAGCTCAAAAGTCTTTCTACATTGCTAAAAGTTTTCAAATTCCAAATATATTAAGTATATTTTTTAGAAACTTTTGAAATTCTTTCTTCTATAAAAGTTTAGCACATTTTAAGCTCTTTAAATAAAGAGACTAATATATTCAAAAAATTAATATGTTTGAGTCTTTTTTTTAAAAAAAATCTACATTAGAATATTTTAATTTTTTAATGGAGTTATCTAATTAGGAATATTTTTGGAGTTGAAAATTTGGAAATTAAGCCATTATAGATAACTAACCTATCATTAACCTTTTTTTATGGTTTGATGCATTTTGTCTCACTTTAATATTTTAGTTGCAAAGTATCCCTCTTCCTCCTTTTTTTTTTTCTTGATAGTTTTAGAGTCCAAATATATAAAAATATAATTTATAAAAGCACTTAAAATCCCTTCATAGAAGTTTATTTAAGCTTTTATAAGAAGATTTAATATATTCAAATAATTTATATGTTTGAGGCTTGAAAACAAAATCTTATCATATTTACTATTAGAATTTTTATATTTTTAATGGAGTTATCTAAATAGAGGTATTTTTGAAATTGAAAATTTGAAAATTAAGACACTTTAAGTAAACTTATGCTTAACTTTTTCTTGATACAATATATCTTACTTTAATGCTTTAGGTTGCCTTTATTTTGGGAATAAAAAAAATTGGGTGTAGCAAAAGTTATGGCCATACAATAGTTATCCATGAGTTATGCCAATTTTTATTTGGTTCTACTTTTGAATAGCAAAGGATATCTTTTTGGAATAACTTTTGACTGAGGACATTTTTATCTATAAAAAATAAAAGTAGTGTAAAATTACCATTATCTCAAAGAATATCTTATGATAATTCTTCTTTGAAATAGTTATGCCAATCATGAGCAAGCATGACTGACATAATTGTTCCTTAGTTATGCTAGCCTCTGCTTTACTTTTTTTTTTTTTTTTGCAACTATAAGGATAACTTCAAGCTTTATTCCTGAATCGAACACAACCATAATTCAAAAGTATCTCTCTTTCCACATATTTTCTTAAACCATATATTAAAATATCATTTATAGGAACTTTTAGAATCCCTTCTTTCATAGAAGTTTAGCATATTTTAAGCTTTTTTTTCTTAAAAATAAATATATTTAAGAAATTAATATATTTGATGCTTGAAAATATTCACTAAAATTATCATTAGAGTAGCTTAATTTTTACTAAAGTTATCAATGTAGACACCTTATTGTCCTCTTCTTGAGACTTATGACCTAAAATCAATGTGCGGTCCTATTTATAAATCAAAAGCTCCTTAGTTTTAATTGATCTTCATCATTTTAATCTCCTTTAGTTGCTTCAAATAGTCCTAAATTGGTCAAATCTTATTTTATCTAACCTCTAAATGATTAATTGCACACTAGTTAGAATTGCATCAATTGATATCTTTTCACCGCATTTTGAACTCTAGTTGATCAATTTTGATCTAGTTTCCATCATGTTCTTTGTTTCTAATTCAATTCACCCACTCTCATACAAAATTCCACTCCAATTAACCAATTCTATGTTTAATTGCATAAGTTCCTTGCAAATTTCCTCAAATTAACTTAAACAAACTAAATTAAGTTGACCCAATCTAATCTGATTTATTAACTCACTCCAGTTCTCTCCTAATTACTCATTTATTCCATTTTTCTCTATCCAAATCAATGATTTGTGGGTCCAATTAGACTTTTGATGTCAAATTTGATCAATTTTCATATGTACAAGTTAATTGGACATGACTATTTACTTTTGAATCTAAAAAGATGATTTTGAAAACAAATTCAAATGAGCTCAAATAAGATTTAAAATTGAACCATGGCCCTCCATTATAGCAGTGAACAGTTAAAATTTTACATTTTTAAAACATCTCTCTACTTCCACTATCAATTTATCTGATGATTGAAATCTTATCAACAAACTTCTGCTACATCTCCTCCATAATAACTTTTTGAAAAGCATTGATGTCTAAAATTTGCTAGACCTCAATCATTGATGAAAATGAGAATTTCTTGATGAGAGCATCATCTACCAAATAGGAGAGTCGCAATAAATTAGAGTAGTTCTGTAGAAAAAATAAGAGAGAAAATAAAATAGTTAAGAGAGAGAGAGAGAGAGAGAGAGAGAGAGAGTTTTATTGATCTATGGCCCCTGGCATCTATGTATAATTGAGGAGTTTGGTCCTCCTAAGATTTAAGAAATCCTAGATAAGTCTTTTAAGGATTGAAACACCTAGAGTCTAATTCGACTAGAGTCATGGGCACCTTATGGCATTCTGATTCTTTAGTAAAGTAGGATTATTTTAATAGGAGTATATTTTCTTTGCTGCATCTTATCCGTCGATCAGGCACTTAAATCATCTAAAAAATACCTAAAAATTCATCCAAAAATCATTAAAAAAAGGAAAAATGATGGAAATATTTAACTAATATTCTTTTCAAAGCTAAAATGAGGAAAGTGCTTTTAAACATTTGATTTAAGAGAGCGCATCCTACCTAAGGGTGAGCAATGAGTTAGGATAACACCAAAATATAGAATTCTAATTGTTAACAGGGTTGGCTTTGGGTTCAAAATTCTAGAATCAACCTGGGCTTGATTCTCAATTTCAGAGTTTGATTCCTTGGTTCTAACCTAAAAACCGAGTGTTTTCAAAGATTAAAAACATAAGATATCAGGTATATCTCATAAGTTATCTACCATCTTTACTAAAATACCTTAAGTACTAAATCATCAACAAATACTATATATATATATATATATATATAATCATTTTTATTGAACACAATTAAGCACACATGAATAGAGAATATCGAACATTCTATCGTAGAGAAGATATAACGTCGGCATTTATAACAATCTACTATGGAATATGGTCAACATTTATGAAAGGTCCACTATGGACCATGTCATCATCGAGGCTTCGAGAGAGTTTTTTTTTTTTTTTTTTTTTTTTTTTTTTGGTAGGAAGGACCATAAGGTGCTCAAAGTAGCTCTAAAGAGTTCTCAAAAGCTTCGGAGGGCTTCCCAGAGAAACTCCTCTCTCTCTCTCTCTCTCTCTCTCTCTCTCTCAAATGCCGAAAGTGGGATTTTTATGGAGATGTCCAATTTGAGAGGTGCTTTGTTTGGACTTTAAGAATTGCTCAATGAGTCTTTATAACATGTTTGTTGAGACTTTAGGAAGGCGTTGGTGGCTGCAACAAAGTTCCCTCAAGCATGATATTCTTTGAGGAAGAGGCCATTTATCAGTGGCATTGGTCAATCATCATTGATGAGCACACCATCATATACTTTTTTTTTTTTTAGGACATAGGGACCGTCCCAGTTGAGGTCAAATTTGCCTCCTTAAAGTTTGACCTGGCAACTAAGACGTGATTGTTTCATATCTTTTCTATCTTTTTCTTTGAAGAATTAAGGCTTTCATCAGAGTTGCCGCCCAAATCAATGGCATTACAAGCAGTGATTCTATCATCTGAGCCTTTGACGTAAATAGTGATGACTCTACATGATTCAATCGATAAAGATCCATCGTCTTCATCATTGGAATCCCAGAAATAATCATCTGAGTGACATCCCTCGATAGGATTGTAGGATACCCCTTGTTTATGCTTTAGTAGAGCCTCCAATAGGTTGTCTTCCAGGGTGATGGCATGACAATCACCCTCGATGTACACGGAATTGATATACTCCTAAAAAGCAGATTTCTTGTGGCTTGGTTCAACGAACTAAATAGGCTTCCTTCTTCTTCTTATTCTTCCTCTTCGGTTTAAAAATAGCCTTCTTTTTTGCTTATGCCTTCAAACTAGTCAGGTACTTTTCAAGGCTGGAGGATTGGAATCAACGAATCGTTCCGTTTTATATCTGACATCTCCTTTAGCTTCTTAAGAAATTTGAGGATCTTCTTAGATAGAATGATATCTCAATCTTCATTAGATTCATCCTTGCTAGTGTTTTGCTTTTCCGACCATATGAGTGTATTTGCCTTTTCAATCAAATCTTTAAAGATATAGCGGACCAATGGGGTGGCTGACTAATAAGATAGTATTTAGGATCATTAGTCTTGTTGACTTCTTCTATTGCAATTTTGATCTCGCACACAATTGATTTTTTTTTTTTTTTGGGTGGTATTTTAGTTGGGAGGACCGATCTATTTCTAGCTATAGTTAGGTTTGCTTTAAGACATCATACAAGTGCTTGGGGAGCCAGATGTATTAAGTATTCAAATCTGATTGGAACTTTGGAGGTGGGTGACATCAGATTAGGAAGGTAGGATAGGTCAACATCAAAGTTATCCAACTGTGAAAATCCGAGATAATCTCGAATTTTTCTAATTAGAATCTAACCACCTTGATCTAAGTCGAGGTGGCCAGCAATGAAAAACGAAACAAGTTCAATTAGAAAGAAAACCAAATCCGAGATATTAGGTAGCCAAGTTTTCGTGAACTGGGGGACTTTTTAAGGAGACGGATAAGGGAGGGGCCGGCCAATTGGATCAGGTTTCCTTTCCCATCTTATAAGATCCATGCCCTAGAGAATCTACCCATTGCATGAAACAATACAATGCCATACATAATTAATTAAATCTTATTTGTAAATTAATATAGATCAAATTTAAAATCATTATGCAATCATATTTTATAGTCATCAGAAATGGAAAAATAAAAACTAACCACATCTAATGCAATCTACAAAGTACATAATATAAAGCAATCGAAAACAAACATGAATCTATACAGATCTGATGTAAAACATAGTCATACTGTAAAGTGAGAGTTTGATCTCATTTTGAGCTAAACAATGTACTATGATACCACTTTGAAGAAGATGGAACCAATCCAACAAAGTGTTACACAATGAAGGTAATATGAATAACTTTAACAAGATCAGTCTTGTTTGATAAATAACCATTAAAATACTAATAGCATGTATAATAAAAGCAATATATGCCTTAAAAAAATGATAGAATAACACAAGAAGGCATAAGTAGAAAAACAGAATGATCCCTTGACGCTCCATGGAGTACTACATCTGGCAAGTCTTCTATCTAATCTTTTAATAGTTGCTGTCATAATTTTTCTCTTCTTCTTCCTCTTCTTCTCTCTTTCCCTTTCTCTTCTTAGACACCCTAGACATCGCGCTTAGCATATCTCATAACTCTTCTAACCTTGTAAACCCTCCTCTTAAGAGAAGCCAACCTACGATGGAAATGCTAGGCTCCGCAGCGGATAAGCCCCAATTCTTGGCAAGCACCCAGGAAACCTAGGCTTAGCTAGCCGTCCTAGGATTTTATAAGCACTCAACCACCTAAGGTTGGTCGGAAGAACCGGTTACACTGGTAAACCCGAATGTCGGAGGAATCCAAGTCTTGACCTAAAACACTAGTCTGCTAACATATAAAAATCAATCCCTCTACAAAAAAATCCAATTCACCTGAACACTAAGATTAACCATAAGTTTGATGGGACCCGAGAAGTTTGAGAAGGTTGACAGATTAATCACATCTTGGCTGTAGCTCTAGTATTTCATGCAGAGCATTGCTGATAAATAATCATGTAGAACTGACTCATCCATAGCAATAATCTATCCGCAATTTATACTGATCCAATATTTTCAACAGTGCACAAGCAATGCGCATGCCAAATATCTAGCATTTCAAAAGACAGCAAGAGCAACTTACATCACCTCAGAACCATTTGATTCATGATAATCTGTATAATAATCTTTCATGATAATTATCTATATGAAGATTACCATACAGATTATCATGTTTAGTAATTAAACATTGTAATATTTGATTTTTAATAATCTAAAATTATCATAAATCATAGTAATTTAATTGTTATGTGAAATACGGATATCTAAGATTACCAAATTCTAATAATCTTAAATTATATTTAATAATACTTATTCTAATTATATATTTAATTTGTACTAAATAATATTTAAATATTTAATATTATATTTATATTTCATATTAAATATATAATATAATATTTTATATTAATATTAAATATAATGTTAATATAATATTTGATATTTAAACACTATCATATATTTATATAATAATATGTAAATTTTAAATTTTAAATTATTAATATTCATGTTAAATTATTATATAATATATTACTAAATATTTATATGTTACATATTAATATATATTATATAATGAGATATTTAATAATAACATAATATTTAATATATATATAATATTAATATTTATAATATTTAAATATATAATATTTTTAAAATCAGTTTACATAAAATCTTAATTTTTATCAAAATATTTCATATTCCTATAAAAAAGAATAGAAAGCCACTTAAAAGATAGAAAGATTTAAAATAAAATTTAGACAAAATTAAAAAACATAATAAACTAATTATCATATTTTATTATTACAAACCAAATATAGTAATCTTTTATTCTTAAGAATCTAATTATCAAGTATAAGTTTATCATGAATGTAAAATTTTTATTAATATTATATTATCTCAAATCAAATGTCACCTTCAAGTAATATTGGTGACCATGTTACGCCCCTAGAAAGCTGAAATCAGGGCAATATTAGCCAGATGTGCCGACAAAATTCCATCACTCTTCACAACAAGAGCACTAGAGAGCCAATACGATACTAAGCCACTTAAACCTGCATTCCAGGGCGCATGTTAAGCAATTTCATAAAAATGGTGAGCAAGTTTTTTATTTGACGGATAATAATGTTGATTAAAAGTTAATGCATGAAAAGTTGAAACAAAGAGACTGATATGAACAAAAAAAATTCAATATATCCAATCAGCGAGGGACATCAACGTATCTGTTGCACTCTAGCCAATACTTCTCTAGTTCAATCCTGGTGCAATTTTAGTTTCACATAATTGCATATTTTGCCATCAAAGGAAACAACTTGCATTCTGAAGAAATTAGAGATAAAAATGTAAAAATATGAAGCCTTGATGGCAACAAAATGTATATTCAGAAATCAAGTTCCCTAAACCTCAGAAATGGATTCAAATTCCCTTGATGATTGATTGCTTGATTTTTCCGATGATCTTCTTATGGTTCGATGATATGTCCTGCAACCAGAGAAAATGCATGATAATCTTTATATGACAAGTTTAGGACAAGAAATAAATGAGCACAAGTGGTCTTACAGAGGCAGCTGAAACTACTTTATGACTCGAAGTCCGGCACACCAAATAAGGAGTAATCTGGATCGCTGGATCCAAGCAAAGGAATGTACTCTGATCCTCTAACATGAACACTAAAGCAAGCTGCAAATGCACATAAAAAGAAAAGACATTGAAAGAAAAGATGAAAAAATTAAAGCAGTAGCTTCTAAACTTTCAACCGAATTATGAATATGTACCCACACACTAATATTTTGCTTTGGAAACGCAATGGAAAACTGCAACCATCCATGCCCTGATATTAGCTTCTTATACCAACAACAACAAAACCAATGTTCCTTCCATTTTTCATCAACATTTTAGCATGATGAACATGTTAATTCTGTAGAAAAACAAGACGGTAAAATATGTAACCAAGATAACACAAAGGAGGTAACACAGACCCATACAAAAAACATCAAAATTTACTGGCCCTATTTGCCTTCAGAATTGCAGTTCTGTTATCAACTAAAACACAAATTATATGTTATTTTCAATTTTTTGATAGCAAGTAATGAACAAGACTAGCTTTTGCATCCTTCCATGGCATTTGCCCTACTCAACTACTCAATAATATGGAAATAGCGTTTGTGATTCTTGGATGACCAGCAAACGGCAGCTGGGCAGCTTGAGACTGGATTTCCACACACATCCAGACAACTGATGATTTATAGCTGTCATTTTCGATACTGTGATAGGAGATAATGAATAGGACTTCTTGTGCAACCTTCCATGGCATTTCCCATGCTCAACCACCAATCTGCCCATCACTGATGCCTGGAGATTTGCACTCAGGTGAGCTGACATATGGAGATGTGTGAATCTAAGAAGACCAGTGAATGGCAGCCAGGAAGCTACAGACAGGATTTCCATGCACATAAACACAACTAAAGTTTACCCATAAAAGATGCCCAAGTTTTACAGCCACTTTAAAAAACTGAAGACTGCTAAATTTGGCCAATAATTGTGTTTTTATCTACTCAGTCTTTCTGAAAATTATATATATATATATGCTTGGTTAAAGCTTCATCAAGTTAATAAGTAATTCCTAAGGGAGATAAAACTATTCACGATTTTTTCCTGCTCAATTGTAAAATCAGGTCAGCAAGGCCCCTAGCCATGAACTTGACAGCATAATAGGATCCTCACAAAAATTTTAAAACCCAGCAGGATGGGTGGTGTCCCTGTTGTCCCATTCTTGCAGAAAAACTGAAGCAAGATGGGGGTGTGACACCAAAACTCATATTGGTAAAGAAAGGATGAGGAAAATAAAAGAAAAAAAAAAGGCAAGAAAGAAATAAAGAAAAGGAGAAGAGAAACATGAGGTACTTATCGGGATAATCTATCGGGATAGTCGTCAAGACAAGACAGGATTGCAGGATGTCCCATTCTGGAGAAATCAGGATACGCTCATCCTATGAGATTTAAAACTTTGATCCTCACTACCATCCAAGAAGATGGACTGCAAAGGCATGTCTACAATTGAAAACCAACTTTGCAGGCTCTCATAGTGCATGCTAAACCTCAATGCCTTCTGACTATTATAGCACCAATATATGAAAAGTTCCTAAACCTTCTAGACTCCCCTATGGGCATATGAAGGTTGAAGCAAGGTCAATGCTTGTACAATATGGCTTATTATTAAAGATCCAATGGTTCACAATTCTCAAAATACAGGGAAAAAGAAAAGCTTGCAACTATAGACAATAGTATAATTAAATGCAAGCTAGCCTACCTCGCAATAAAATCAATATCAATAATCATCTAACCTTTTCCGACCTATATAATGTCAGCTTTAAAGATCCTCATTTGCCTAGAATTCCTAACTTAAGCCACTACTAATATTATTTCAAGTTTCTCAATATTCTTTCACACAACCTCCATCCACCTTGCAAAAGAAAACTAAAAACCTTAAATGAAGGTAGGCAATACCATTACCAAGAACCATACCAATAAATGACCAGTTCAATATGCCACGGATCGGTATGGTACCCATAATTCATTTTTCTCCCTTACACATAATACCGACCTGTATCGAGAAAAGATGTTAATTCATTTCTCTCTCTTACCCATGATACCGTTCGGTGTCGAGCGGTATGTGTCAATGCCAAGCCATATAAGGCAATTCCATTCGATTTAAACCAGTTCAATTTATACAGACTCGGTACCATATCGATATCTTACTAGCGTGGTACAATATGGTCAGTATGGGTTGGTACGACAGATCTTGCTTTAAACAAGTTACACAACTAGTCATTTACATAATGTTACTGCCCACAGAAGCTCACATGAAAAAAAGATCTTCCGAGCAGATATTGAAATTTCAGGTGAATGAGACACAAGAGTCCTTAATCATTAGATAATTAAGATAATCATAAATCCATGAACATAGATGTCTCAGCGATGTCATTGCTGATCTATTGGACAGTTAAAATAATAACCCAAGTGCCTTTACTTACTTTACAAAATGAATTGACTTGTTTGGAGGCATTTAGTTATTATAACTACAAGTACAATAATAATTGATGTATGATACATATTCTTCATGATTTACTATTAGATGCAATATTTTATCTGCTGTAATTTAAAACACGGATTATGAATTAACCAGACTGTCATTCATTTCTCGAACTCCTAATGCTGCACAAGTTAGAAGGTCTAATCTTGCACGAGCTCTTTGTGAAGTTTTGCTCATGGTTAATAGGGAGGAGAAAATAGCAAAACAATGTTAGAACAGCAGGGTGGCTGAAACCATCAAATCATAGGTCTCTCCCATTAACCTGGACAAAGATTGTCAGTCTAAAAGAGATTATAAATCTCAATTAAACTGCAGAGCAGGCTATCAGTTACAGATAGTTAACTGAATTTAAAGATCAGCTGTCACAACAAATGCCATTACACGGTGACATGAGTTCCGTTCTGAGGTCAAGTAATCCTGAAAGATTATGTAAACCATTAACTGAAAAGAACAAAATCAGGGCCTCAAATGAGATGCAAAGTAGCCATTTTAACCAAATACTGCCCTTGAATGCACGAGAAAATTTGGCACTATGCATCAAACAAATTAGTGATTGAACTTTATAAGAATTCCGGTACAAGTGAATGATGTATTGCCTTTTCTAACAATTTTATGGCATATTAACAATATGAAGTATTTGTAAATAGAGAAAAATATAGGTCAATACAAGCCTTAAAGGGCCAAGTAAGCAATAACAGTGTTCAACCTTCAAAGTAGATGTCATATAATGACTGGTCAAGAGCAACTGCATGTTATTTTAAAATCATAAAATACAATGAGACAGATGCAGATACTGCAATCAAGGACCATGAAAAGAGAAATGTTGACAAACATTGTGCTTTTGCTTAAGCCAGAAAAGTTGTTTGAATTCCTGTTTGTCTTATGGCCAAACCATTTACCTATGCTTTTGGTTAATTTTTTTGTGTTAGCTCATAAACGTCAAAAGAATACAAGGTTCCCTGATAAAGATCATGTTAGACTAGCTTAGTCCTGTGGCAAGGTTAATAGCAAACAAGAGCAGAGTGAAATAAAAATATTATGTTTATTAAAAACTTCAAGTTTCTTTAAAATTGTTGAATCCACAGGGAAAATGATATGCTATAGTTCTACAGTTCTCTTTCAGAAAAGAAAAGGGCACTCAGAAAAATTTGACAGCAAAAAATCAGTTGCAGGTTTGGCATGACTAGAGCACTCAAAAATGTCATCATGGCCATGATCTATAACTTTTAAAGGTAATGATCAGTTGCAAGCAAGAGATTTATGTTAACAGTGCTTCATTGTAAAAATGAGAAAATATTTTTGACTCAAGGACTTAAGACCAAGCAGTTAGGCAAAAGGAATTTAACATGAAGTGTCAGCCAAGGAGATGAAGGTCTAGAAGTCACCCCCATTTAATATTATTAAGTAGCCTTCTTTTTTACTCAACCAAAATTGTATTATGACAATGCAAGGGCGTATTAATTAAATCATTGACAAAAATACAAGGCAAAGATCTGAAAGTAAACCCAAGATTTTATGAAGCAAGCCTTCAGTCATGTGGCTGAGCAGAGATCTGCATCAAGGACGACTGGGTTAGAGGGTATATTTCTGGAACATGGTTGAAAATTAGGACACTGGCTTTGAAAGATGTCAAAGTAAATTGGGTTGCAAGAAAATGAAGATTGGTCTAACCAGTTAACATTGTATAGGTTGGTGATTGATCTCTTGATATCCTATTTTATAATAACCTGGTGATGTATTATATGCTTTACCTCACTAAAAGCTATCTAAATATTCAACAACAATAACAACACTAAGCCCCATCCCAAACTAGTTGAAGTCGGCTACATGGATCTTTTTTCTCTATCCACATCCAAAACTAGTTGAAGTTGGCTATATGAATCCTTTTCCTCTATTCAGCTTGGTTTAGATCCATACTTTCTTTAAGTTGTAAATATATTAGTGAGGTTTCCAACGTTCCTTGAAAGATAATGGTGATAGAGCACCCCAAAAATAAGTTTAAAAAAATCTCTTTATACCATCAGAAAAAAGGACAACATCACATCAAGTTTCAGTGGTACTACTTTTTTGATTAGCCAGGCCAAAATAGTTTCTCTATAATCAAGTTCAAGACCATAACTGGATCAATAATCTGATTTTTTTTTTTTTCTTTTTTGGTTGGAGGGCTGTTTAAATTTCAATTTTCAGACTGACTTCCAACAGAGAGTGTGCATCTTAAATGATCCCTCAAAGCATATAAATTCAAATGTTGTATTTATTTGGCTACAAATTGACAGTGAATGTATTGTCAGCCCCAATTTGACATACTATGAATGGCCATAATAAGTTGTGCTTAACAAAACAAAATCTATTTATGTCCAAGGACACCAATCCCCTTGGTCAACAAATTCTAAAAGAACAAACCATCAGCATTAAGATATATGAAACAAATGGGAAAAGTGACCTTAGATATACATTCACAACAAAGATACGTACATTTAATGAAATTTTTTACTGTGTCCCAGGTCTAGTTGTCACTAATGGCTATGCTACCAATAAAGCCCACATCACAAGTAATTAATGGAATCCATATAATTGACTGATGTAATCCTAGAGTAATTTCTGTCCAAACCATTCTTCAACAAGATAAGCTGTTTTATAATCTGCTTCTTGTGAATGAAAATGGAAAGATGTTATTGAAGCTTTTCCAACAAAGAGGCCTAGTAAGTAAAATAAAATAGGTGTATATGTTTACTTTATTTTTCCATGTGAAATGTAACTCTGTTTTCTTTGGAATGTCATTGTGCAGCAGTAGTGACCAGAGTCTCAATAATGAACTTGGAAAAGGAATGGATTACTTGGGGATAGGCAGCTGTTATCCCTGTTAGGTTCAACTAATACCAGGTTTAGCCAGGATAGTGCCAACTTTTGCTTCGATAAACATTGTTATCCCATATAATGATCAGAGTTATAATGTAATGCAGTTTAGAAGTTGTAGGATGGCAAGAAAGAAACAATATACCTTTTAGCTAGAGTTGACAAATTTGCCACTCAGTTTTCTTTGTTCTAGCATCATCTGATAATAAATAATCATATTACATATTGCCCTATAATATATTATACTACTAAGGTATAATATCATATATTATAATATATAATATTTTACTATGATATAATCTATATAATATAATATTATTTTATATAATACTATATTGTATATTATTAGAATATGTTATAAATTATATGTTATATACTATATATTATATATTACAATATCAGAATATATCATATTATGAGTATTATCCATCATATTGATTATATAATAGTAAAATTTATAGTATGCATTAAGCACATAATAAATATTATAGTATAATATTATAATATATTAATGTTAAATGTACTCAGTAGTGCTACTATATTAAATGTATTTCTATATATCTGAATTTATGGTTGACGGCTATATTTGGGTTTAACAAAACTTTAATGGGTTTGATAAACTGATATAACTTACACCAGGCTAGATCCCCTTGATATAGTGTTATACCCATAACTCCAACTTCTATCAGATCATCAATGGATTGCCACCCCTTCCAGTCTTAACAAGCTAGTCATCCCAGGTTCAATGGGGATAAAAGGGGTTTGTCCCCTTTCCAAACTATGCCTAAAAGCTATGTTCACAATTAGGGGAAACAAAAGTGCTGATGCAAAATGGGAACAATTAGGCAAACACTGAGGCAGATCATATTCAACAATTATAAAAAGTTAATTAAATCTGCAAAATAACAATAAATAAATAGAAATTACAGGAGGTACAAGATAAATTAACAGGGATGCTACATGTACCTGAGAATGTAGGTAGAAATGCCTACACAAGTTCAGGTTGTGACAGCAGCATTCACTTTAAATGTTTCGAGCATTATAGGTTTGGAAACTAATTGGAAGAGTCATAAAGCCATCCTATGTTTGACTTTTTATCCCATGCATGATTACCCACAAAAGGTACCAGATTGCTCTTATATTAATTATTTTAATTATATTAACTCTTTTCTTAGCAACAAATTATTTTTTTTATAGAAAGCCCAACAACCCCCTCTGTGCGTTTGATAATTTTATTTCTTAACAAAGACACATAATAGCAGCCATTATAAAGGCTTTCAAGAGAGTTCAATGTATTATTAATATATAAATAACTCTAAAAATAATTATTTTAGCCCTATTCAAATATAGCAGTTATTTTACAAGAAGAATAGCAACCACTATTTGACATTTGCATTGTTTAACTAAATAAAAAATATTTCCTAATTCTAGTATTTGGTGTCAATTGAAAACATTGTTCTGTGTGATAAACACTGATTTGGCGGAGTAGCGCCATTATCTTTTCATTATTGAACATTATTTTTATATATATTTATAAATAATCAGCTATTATAATTATTATCATTCTATTTGCAAACAACCCAAAGTCAAATGACCTTCTGCATAAATGGTCATTGTAGCAAGTATAATAAATAAAAAAATATTTTTAGAGGCTGCTATTATAAGGGGATAATGATATTACTGAAACCTTAATACCTGTACTAATTTTCTCTGTTATATATCCAAATAACAATGACTTTGAAAACTTGTTTCACATCACAACAATGATAACATGTGTTGTATGCCTTAATAAAACATGAAATAGGTTAATTTGGTATTAAAAAAATGACTGCTTTAATGGATCATTATTAGTTGATATAATGGAAAGCAATGGAAATAGCATAGAAATAATGATATCATTTACTAATATCAGTATTTAAATTTTCTTTCTTTTATTTGCATAAGTTACATAAAAAACTCCACCTATGTATTATACATTACTGGTCCTAAGCTCAGACGAAGGAGGAGGGCTGTGGTAGGTTGACAACCAACAAAAATCTATAATCACACCTTATGAACATAAAAAAAATAGAGAAGCTATTTTAATAAATTATTAAATAAAAATCATGTAAATAATTTAGAGTGCCTTGCTAATTCCATTAAAGAGAAAAATATGATATATGCTTCATAGAATTAAGATACCTGAGATAAAAGAGGATATAAAAAAGATAAAAATAAGAAAAGTAGTGGGAGCTGACAAAATTTTCATCAAGGTTTGAAATTGTTTAGGTGATTTGGAAGTAACTCAGATGACAATTTTATATAATAAGATCTTGAAGACTAAAAAAATGTCTGATGAATATAGAAAGAGCACTATAGTAGATTTATAAGAATAAAATAGATATTCAAAACTGCTCTAATTATCATGGTATTAAGCTCATAAGTCATATTATGAAACTTTAGAACGACGGCCAACATAAAACTATAATCACATCTTATGAACATAAAAAGATAGAAAAGTTATTTTAATAAATTATTAAACTAAAATCATGTAGATAATTTACAATGTCTTACTAATTCCATTAAAGATAGAAATATGGCATATACTTCATAAGATTATAACATCTGAGGTAAAAGAGGATATAAAAGAAATTAAAATAGGAAAAGCAGTGGGAGTTGACAATTTTCATCAAGTTTGAAAATGTTTAAGTGATATAGCAGCAACTTAGATGATAAATTTATATAATAAGATTTTAAAAATTAAAAAGATACCTAATGAACGAAGAAAGAGCACTATATATCGATTTATAAGAATAAAGAAGAAATTCAAAACTACTCTAATTATCGTGATACTAAGCTCATGAATCATCCTATGAAACTTTGAAAGACAATAGTTGAGCATAGATTGAAATGTATTATAAAAATATTAGAAAATCAATTTAATTTTATGTCAGAAAGATTGACTATAAAAGCTATTTTTTTTCCTTAGAAGGTTTATGAAAAAATATAAAAAAAAGAGACAAGATTTTCATATGGTTTTTGTTAATTCAAAAAAAAAATATAATAGTCCCTAAAAAAGTCTTACAATAAGTGTTAGAAAAAAAAGGAGTACCCATTAGATATAATAACAAAATAAAAGATATATATATATATATATATATATATATATCATGGAATGGATACTAGTGTAAGAACTACTGACACCAATATCAATGAATTTTCAATTATTGTAGGTTTATATCAAAGATCTGCACTTAATCCTTACCTTTTTGCATTAATTACAGATGAGCTCACAAGACATTCTGAACAATATTCTATGATGTATATTATTTGCAATAGTAATAGTGGATGAAACTAAGCTTGTGATTAATAATAAGTTAGAATTATGAAAAAATGTATTAGAATCTGCAAATTTTAGGTTAAATAGAATAAAAACAAAATATATGAAATGCAATTCTCGCGCAATTAAAAATAAAGATGAATGTAAAGTAAAAATTGGAGACAATGAAATTTTCAAAAGTAATCATTTTCGATATTTAGAATTCATACTCATAAGGAGAAACTAAGGATAATGTTGCCCATAAAATTAAAGTAGGTTAAAAGAAACAAAGAAGTGTAACTAGAATATTGTGTGATCATTAAATACTTACCAAGTTTAAGAAAAAATTTTATTAGATAGCTAATAAGACAAGTTATACTTTCTGATATGAAATATTGGACATTTAAAAAATTACAATGTACACAAGATAAACGTAGCTAAAATGAGAACAGTTTGAGATGGATGCAAGATAATAAAAGAAAAAATAAAATAAGAAATAAAGTCATTTGTAAAAAAATAGAAGTAGCACCAATTAAGGAGAAGGAAAGAACAGCTTAAATGATTTGGATATTTGCAACGTAGACATACAAGCACTGATGCAAAGGAGTGATTTAATACATGTAGAAGAAAAAAAAATAGAGGTAAATCGAAAATTACATGAAAGGAAGTGATAAAGAAATATTTTAAATTTTTGTAACTTACAGAAATTATAACTCAAAACATAGCAAAATGAAAGAAAATGATTCATATAGCCAACCGCAATTAGTTTGAGATTAAAGCTTTATTGTTGTTGCTGCTGTCGCAGCATAAGTTGTAGAAAAAATATTATATTTTCTAGATAAACAAGAAAATGACTAATAACAATTACTCTCATTATATAATGAAGTTATAATAGGATGAAAATGCAAAAAAATAAAAGTTTTCCATTGATAAAGAGGCAAATTTAAAATATTAATTTATTCTATTAAATAATGCAAGTATCAAATCATAACTATTATTCCCTTTACATAACAATCATTGATGATGTCATTTTACAGTGCCACATACAAGCAAGAGCATGGCACTGTCTACACCTTTGCAAACACATCACAGCCTCCATATACAAACTATCGCACTAGCATGGAGGGCACGGACAATGTTGTGCATGATCACATGCAATGCCATTTGCAAAACAAAATTTCCTAACAGGCATTGTGCCTCCATATACAAACTATCACACTAGCACGGAGAGGTCATGGTCACTGTTGTGCATGATCACATGCAGCGCCATTTGGAAAACAACGTTTCCTAACAGGCATTGTAATAGAATAATTGCTTAATAGTAATAACTGTTTTGAAAGTTAATTTTATTTATGTATTAATAGATTCTCTTGAAATCCATTATAGTGGCCTAGGAACAGACCTCTTTCTATAGTAGTGTTTATAATGTGTGGTACATGCCAACAAGGAAGAAGATTACTGGCTAGGATTCTTCCACCCAGATTCACATACCATTTATGCGCATTAAATGTGGGTGCCTAGTTGTTGCTGCCAGAGAGCATATAGGCTTTTTTTGCCTGCACATGCGAGTAGACCTAGCATCCCTTGTAAAACTATATATACACATTAACTATTAAAATTATATTTCTCCCCCACAAATTATACTATAAGTTAAATAAATCACCTAATAACACAAATCAATCACCTACTATATGGTACAGGGCATGTTAACTACTAAAATTACATTTTTTTTCCTGCAGATTATATTATAACATAAATCAATCGGCCAATTAGACATGCTTAATAATTAAAAATAGATGCAACCAGTGAATCTATTAAGTAATGAATAATTGATGTTAAGCTGTAATACACAACATTTCAAAAAATTAGTTAAAACTGTAAGTTCAAGTTGAGTAAGAAATTTGGACACCGATGAGAAAGACTATAAGATTACAGTCCAGCAATCAGACAAGCCTAATACCTCAACCTACCTAACATACTACTTGACGTCTGTTAAAAGATGGCCCAAAACTAACCTGTGTGGGCAATCCGGATTTAAGAACATTGGCTATCTAGATTTAGGCAGGCTACTTGAATGTCCACTAGATGCTAGCCAAGCAGTGCATATGCCTAGATAGTTGAGCATTGAGCAAGGCAACCAGGGGATTGCCTAACCAAAGCAAGCCAACTTTTTAAAATGGAGAACTGTATGTTACTTTGTTTTGAAATTGCACTACACCGTGAGTTTTAAGGTTCCACCAGGAAGTCTATTTCCTATCCTTATATTAGCATGAATCCTAAGCCCAACAGATTATTCATAAATCACAATTTGATAAAAAAGCTTATCCTAATTTCAGTATCTTTTGGATACCATTATTATGTCAAGATAAGAATTCTATAAACAACAATTACCAAAGCCGCATATGTTCAACCATAACAGAGAAGATCATATAATCAGATATTTCTCGAGGAATGCATCGTACCATTTTCAATCTTCACGATGCTTTGAAGCATTGTTTCCATTTTCTTCTTCATCTCAGAGTTGTCATCCATAAGAGGTACAAGAAGGGTTAACTCCCTATATATATCACGTACAAATTGACATATCTTCTCCGCATATTCAACTTCTCCATCTGATATTCGACCAATGGCTAGTCTCATCAGCTCTCCAGTCAAATCTGCAAGCTAAAACAAAATAACGAAAATGAAGCATTCCATTTTCTGCAAGAAATTAGGAAATGAACATAAAGGAAAAAAAAAAAAAAACTCAATAATTACCCCCAAAAGGTAGTCAAGAACATTTATCTGCAAGGGTTCAACAGATTGATCACTGAGTGGTAGCAGAGAAGCATTAATCTCAGCAAGATTCAGTAGAGTCCCAGTCTTGCAGAATCTACAGAGTGTTGCAGCTTCAACATACTCCTGGATCTGCAATAGTCCTCAAATTTTGAAAGAGTTACTTTAAAATACTGCAACAAAAAAGGGCTTAAAGGTGCTAACAGCAAAGGTATAGGCACGCCTGAGCTTCCAAAAATCAGTCCCTTGCAACTCTTTTACTAATCTGGATATATACTGATCAGTCACAGCTGCAAGATCATTTTCTGCCTTGGCCAAGACTTCTCCTTTATTATCCTTACTGATTCTGGAATAAGGACAAAAAAAAGTGCCAGGAACACATAAATTATCAGTTAACAACCAAGAATTTAGACAAAGCATTCAAATAGAAATCTATAAATAACTCAGGTGCAGATGTCACATTAACAACACAAGGCAACAGGTCACTGTTATATGAACATAAAGGTAAAATTTCATTAGAGATGACAAATAGAGGACCTTAAATTTATACAAGAAATAAAGTATTCTGCTGAATGAGGTGAACAAAAATTTAATTTTTGCGGATCAAACCATGGCATCAAATACCTGCCCCAACTTACCAAATCTCTGAGGCTTTGCCCATGGTAAGTGACTAGATTTAACCATCTGACTAATTAAGTATTGTTTATTTGAAAAGAAAGTTTAACTGTATAAAATAAGCAATTTGACCAAATTGCTTGTCAGATTAAGAAGAAATTATGTTATTATTATCCTGTGATCGCCTATCAGTTTGTGAATTATGGTTGACAACTCTCTGTAACCACCAAGCATATCATATGCTGTTGTAGACTACCTTGGAAGTACAAAATGCGGATTAAAAAACATAGAGTAAGTAGGCAGGTGGCTTGCCTATTTTGAACTAAGGTTATTTTAATGAGATATATACAATGTGGAAGGCAAAGCTGCTAGCTGTGTAAAACTTATTAAGATAGTAATGTTACTACTATAAGAAGTGCATCAAAAAAGATACTGCAAATGACAAAAGAAACCAAGGAGCCCATATGCAGATTATCCTACTTACCTGTGCACCTGGAATATGACTTTTTTGCTGTTTATTGTCACATCACGACTTGCCTTCACAACTCTCTCCCGCTTGTCATTCTGCATTACATGTATAGCGATTGGTTACAAAATAATAATAATAATAACAGTATGATCATTATGATGATATAATAACAACAACAACAATAAACTATTATACTAAATGGTATAATCATTAAATGAGCTGAAAAAGATCTGCAATGGGTTCTCCAACAACACAAAAAGATAAACTAAATGGTAAAGTGATTTTTTATTTGCAAAATCCTGTTAGAAGAAACAGATCCGATAGTCCAAGTACCATCAAGCTCTTTCCATTTTCATAGCTTGCGCAAGAACCTCAGATATCAGAGAACAATATTTGGACAATGGTCCAATGGCTAAGAATGCCTAGCAGAAGCTGCTTCTATTAGGACTGCAACAAGATAGAATAAAGGGTATCAGTGTAAAGCTTTTAACTCCATCTTAAATTGGTGAGGAGCATGAAGCTATGCAGTTGTTGTCAAGAACAATAAAAGTTCTAAGCCTGCCATTCTATCCACCATGTTTTGTTTAAGCCATCCTTTGTTTTTTCGATGTAAAATGTTGGTGTCTTGCGATAATTGGCTGCCATATGTGAAGAATATATCCAATGCAACAACATGGGCTACATGAACCATTAGTTTTCTCCAAACTTACTGCATGGAAACTGCAAAATAAAGATCTACATCATAAATTTCATTCAAATAAAAGAGATGCCCAGCAGCATCAATTTCTCAGAACCATGAGTGCTGCCCAGGATTTGAAAAAGAGCCATTTCAAGTGTACACAATTCAATTATTTTATGATAAACACTATGAGTTGGTATAGAAATATACTGTAGATTTTTTAAGGGGACAAAATTTCCCAAATTTTGAGTCTAGCTAGATCTTCCAATATATGTGAATGAAAATCTGAAAAAACTACAAATCAGAAAGAAAATTACCCATGAAAACACTTCCTCTAAACCTGATGCACCTAATTAATTAGTATTTCAAAACAACACCAACTTGAAACAAGTAGAAAGTGAACAACATTAAAGTGTGGAAACCCCCTCCCCATACCCCATTCCAAAAATACCCATATCAAGAAAAAAGGAAAGAAAAAATAATGCTGTTTCTACAGCCAGGTATTTTTTCAAATTGCCATAAAATAAAACCCTCAGCCTGCATAGTGGATATCATAGCCATCTCTCAGGTCCAACAGGTTTCATGATACAACCTTACGTAACTTGAAACATGTGATAACTGAACTAGACAAGTATTGTTACTCCACTCAATAACCTCCAACAAAAGTACCCCTAATTTATGTGGCAGGTCAATCAGACGTTTGTTATAAGAACAGTGTCATTTATTTGTGATATTCGGAACTCTCCTTAGCTCCAGTAGCGGCTGCAACAGCCAGCAGTACACAATAATATTAATATGCACCATTGCATCACCTTGGTCATTGATCCACAAGTGGAAATTCAAACTCTAAGTTTCATAATATCAATCAGAAATGGATGGTAGACCAGTCAAGATCGGTGACCAGTCCAGCTGGACAAGCCTGACCCAATCAACCCAGTCAAGAGGGCTGGCGTTAATGTCACCCAAAGGAGGGGGGACCATGATCATGGATCCTTTGCCAGAATTGAGGGTAGGCATGGAACACCTACCACCTACCCCAAAGAGAGAGAGAGAGAGAGAGAGAGTGAGAGAATTGAACTGCTGCCTGAGATTCCTGGATAGGCATATTGGTGTGGGTGGAGGCCGTGCATGAAACCATTGCTGCCCCCCATCCCCCCCAATATTTTATCATCCTCTCTCTCTGTTTCAAGGAGACACCCGCTCCGGACTCCTATCTCTCCTTGATTTCCCACCACCACAGTCCCCTCTTGCCTCTATCGATAGTCACTTAAGTTTGCCTCCAATCATCATCAGAAAAAAAAAAAAAAAGAAGACCTTTTTTTTTCCCCTCCCCTGATTTATCTCTACCTCCTATGGTTTGCCATCACCGCTCGAATCGCCCTCTCTTTCTCCAATCCTCACTGGCCTGCTAATTGCCATGCTTATGCCAGAGTAACTACTAATTGCCACCACTCACCTAAGATCCAAAACTGATCTCTCTTTCCTCTCACCTGTTTCTCCTCCATGCGGTCAAAACCATGTCCCTCCCCCACCTTGCCAAACCCCATAGCCTCATTGGATCTTCTACATGGCCAATAAACTGCTAGGCTTTTGAACTCCTTTATCTGTTGACCCTGATGGTTCTCTCTTCCTCTCCCTCTATTTTTTTGTTGACCCCAACCATGGGGCTTCCTCTCCCTCTCACTCTCTTTTCTTCTCCCTCCCTCTCGCTATCTCTCTGTGGACCCCTATCATACACTCCCTCTCTCATTCTTTATCTTCTCCTTTTTAATATGATAATTTTGATTTTGTTTGGCCAAGCAATTGCTTCATCCCACCATCCTTCATTGAATCTCACCAAATCCTGCCATCAACAACCTCCACCATGCTGACTTCACCCAAATCAGACCCTCATCCCTCAATCCAACCTGTGGTCACTTGGTGGAAACAGGAAAGTAATGTATATCATACTCCAATATGTTGAATACTTGTGGTCTTCTCCCTCACAGCAAAGTTGTGACATTTGCACTAATAAAATGAAAAATTTGAAGCATGGACTTTTGCAAAGCACCTCAAATTTAGAGAATGGTAGAGAATTTTTTACGATTTAACTCCCTCCAAAAAATCCACCGATCACTTGCTCAGCAATATCAAGAGGAAGAACCCAACAACAATGCTAGGTCTTCCTCTACTTTGTAGGCTAGACTCTTTGGTGAGCCCATAATGAATGGTTCCTTCAGAATGTGACAATCCCTCATATCATTGTTCTCAAGAAGGAAAGAATGCTAGAAATTGTAGTAGTTCTCTCCAAGCTATCAAGTACCTTGACCTCCAAGATTTCTCCACCTAAATAGGGTTCAAAGCAAGCCTCTAGCTCTCCATTCAAAATTCCATTATCTCAGTTCACTCCCAAAGCAAGGCAACATCAAAATCAATTTTTCTACTAGCTTCAAAGAGCTAAAGTGAGTTTTGTTATAGGAGCTTAACAAGGATGTTGATGCAACATGAAGAGTAAAGAGCAATTTAATTGTTGGGAACTAAGATCAATTTCCAACACAAATAGAAGACAAATTGGATTAAAGAGCTCTTTGATGGATAAAGAAAATTCTCTTAAAAAATTTGTTTTATTAATGGGTCAAAAGCCACTTTCATACAATATATTAGAAGCATATATAGACTACAATCCTTTATCCTAATTTGGGCACTAAACATGATGTAGAATCATATTAGAAATAGGACTCATTAATAAGACAACAAGCTAGAATTATTCAAGTACAAATATAAAAACCTGTTAAAATTCAATATTGTCCCCAATAAAAAAATAATAGAAAAATCCATTGAAAACTTTTGAATCTCATTCATTCACACTCACTCACGAGATGGAAATAAAATCAAATATTTGCTTATCAAGGTCTCCACTCATGAATCCGCTGGCTCTTGTGAAGCTTGACATGATCTAGCTAGTCACAATACTTTCTCGTTACACCCATGTAGCATCAAATGTATTCTCCACGCAAGTGTTAGGACCTCAATATTAAAATCATTCCAAATGTACTCTCCATGCAAGTGTTAGGGCATTGGTATTAAAACGATTCCAATTTATTGAGATCCATGTGGCCTAGGAAGGGCTTCACATTGCTACCTATATTCACAATGCTTTTGTTGTCTATCTTAGAGACCACTCAATGACTAATCATTTCCTACTATATATAATGAAACTATGGGACATACGTTATACATTGGTTGGACATATTGCCATGAAAAAAAACGATCAACTCTAAATTAATCTTTTCTTATTGTCCTAATGCTACATAACTAAAAGTTTGATTAAGAGAGCCTAATAAATATTACTAGAAATGCTAGGTATGGGTGAGCATGGGTCTAGTTGGATCTGTTCCAAGTTAGAACCTAAAACCAATCCTGATAGGATTTTAGACCCAAAGCCAAACTAATCCTATGCTAAAATCAACATCGAACCAACTAATCTAGAACTAACTTGATTGGATTGAATTCGTTCTAGGTCGATTCTGGGTTAGAACCAATTTTCCTTTTTTTTTTTGTTTGATATATATCTGATATCTAATGGCTAAATTTTTTTCTGGATTATGTTTAATTAAAAGAATATATATAGTATTTGTTAACTAATTTAATTCCTAAGATCTCTTAATAGAGATGATTAACATCTTAGGTTCAATTTTTGGGAGCAGTTCATTTTTTTAAATTTCATCAAGAATAAAAAGGTGGTCGATTTTCAAGTTAGAGCAACCTCTAGAATTGAAAACCAACACAAAGGAGGTTGGTTCCACGGTTCTCAACTCAGAACTAATCGTATTAACACTTAGAACAGAGCCAACTCGATCTATCAAATTGAGTTGGTATTGATTCTGGGGTCACCCTAACTCATTGCTCACCCCTAGAGTAAATCTACTGAATCTCCTCTTTCTTTCTCCTAGCCCCTCAAAACTTTTGAAACAAAAATAAAAAATCTTTAATCACAGCCAACCATGTGCACTGCTTATGTCAAGATCTAGTCTCATGAATAAGAATAGATGTTAATACATGTGACAGATATTGGGCAATCATGCTATTCTGAATCCCCGCTCTTTTTTTTTTCTTCTTCCTTTTTTTTTGAGAAGCAAATCAAGCTGCAAACTAGATGGTATGGTTTAGCGCATGCATCAGGAGTATGGATTGGACCTCAGTCCTCTCTAAGGAACTTACAGACATCAATCTTGCTGATTGTAATCATTCTAGCTATTTTCAGAAATGTTAAGAGGGCCTCCATCCCTGCATTCTGGCAAAGAAAGAAAGTACTAGCAGTTCTCAATGTCAGCAATATTCTGGTCAAGTATTTTCTTTTCTAACAAAGATTATTTTGGTACTATGATTACATATATGTGTAACCATTTAAATCATGCTCTTATCACAGCATAGTACTCTGTGAATCCTCTCAGCAATACATTGATGCTTCTAGTACATATTGATGCAAGCATGCATGTTACACTAAAAAATTCTAAACATCGAAAAGATAGAAAATAACAGTTTCAGGAATGATTAATATTACATATATATATATATATATATATATTATCAATATGTATCTTCATACATTCTTATTTATAAAAGCATATAACTCATATGCTACATTATAAAGAAACACTAGGTTAACGCATATCAAGACATAACTCAAACATTAGGTTAATGTTACCTTAGCAATATCAATACACCATACATACTAGCCATGTCAAAATATCCTATGAACCATGATATGGTACATAGGAAAAATAAAAAAAAAAAAAGGCTCAAAATAGAGCTGAATGGAAAAAAAGGATTCATATAGCTGACCTCAACTACTTTGGGATTAAGACTTTGTTGTTGTTGCTGTTAATTGTTGTATATCCGTCTTGATGGCACCATAATGGGTGGAAGACAAACTGGGTTCCAAGATACATCCTGGGTCCCCAATTATCCCCAAATTGGCCATCCTGGTTTGTGCTGGCACTTATGACATGGGATCTGATGTCCCAAGACATGAACTATTTCTTTCTTTTTTTTCTTTTTTTCCCCTTCTGCAGGGGTAACTGATCTATGACAATCCCAGTATCATACCAACCCAGCCCTAGACAAGGATAGGCTCCAATACTAAAACCTTTGCTTTAAAGCATTGCACGATTTATCACATTATTACGTATTTCTACAAGGCAACAGCAAAAGATTTAGCAAAAGTAGCAAAGGTACAATTTTCTTGGTGATGTTAAAAGCAGTAGGGAGCAACAAACTCCAATGACTCAGATTCTATCTAGATGTAAGGAATGGAAAGAAAATGTAAGTTTTAGGTAGTCTTGTAAGATCCTAATAGTCTTTGTGTTTTGTTGCGCTCATTCCACCATCTCTAAACCTCATAATCAAACCAAAATTTAGAATGATTATAGAAAAGAAAACCATTTCTTTTGAGTTATGTTCTTTAACTTAAATACACCCCTTTTCCTCCACAGAAATTGATGAAATCACACATTGAAGAAAGGACATAAAGTGATAATAGCCTCATGATTTACCTCTTCTTGCTCGATCAGAGCCAGATTTGCCCACTCATATATCTACAAATGCACCTCCATTAGTCCTTTCTCTTTCTCCTTCTAACTACCACCCAAGGTATTAATAAATGTTCGCGTATAGTTCATTGGTGTCAAAGTACATATCATCCACCAGATAGAACCCCCCCCCCATGTGTGTGTGTGTGTAAATCTACCACACCTATCGTCACATGCAGGAATAAAGCGGAAGGGGTGATATGATCTCAAATTCATTTCTGATAACAAAAAAGCTCCACAAAAGAAAGGGCAGTATATAAAAGTATCCAAAGGCACATGTCATGCAAACTTTGAAGGATGAGATGAATTTGGACTTGAAAAGAAATGGATATGATAACCAATTCCATTCCATACATTAGCTACAATGAACAAGAAGGACTAGAAGGATGATATTAAAAAGAGGTGGGATTGGATGAACTAAAAAATGATTCCTCTTTAAGTATGAGAACACAAATTAAAAACTATAGATTGATAGGAACCCGGCCATTAGAACTTGAAGTAGTTATTCACCCAAGCTGAAATCAAATGGTATGACTTAGTCCATCACTAAAATAGGAACTCTTAGACTAGGCAGACTAACAAGAAATATCATGCACAGGATTTCTGAAATAATATTTTCCTATAGGAACTACTGAAAATATTGACCTATTCATGTAGTATTTAATTCCTAGAATTAACATTACCTATGCATCCAAATCCAAACTGGCCTAAAAGGGTTGGAAAGAAGAACATTGATTGGAATTTCAATTTAACAGACATAAAGCTTATCATTAAGATTTCATTCAGGATACAACTCCAAAGTTTGAGAATAAAAGAAATACCTAGGTTAGATTCAGCTGCACATTAATAAGACTTTAGAGGAGGCTAAGATCTAAAAGATGAGCTTGAGAAATTCATCAGCCATTTGTCAGGAGGGTCAGTTTCCAAGGGGTAATTGTGTCTTAAGCAGAGCCCAATGAAGGTATGGAAGGATACATGTAGCAGGGACATAACCTAGCATGTATTTATTCTCTCTTTGCCTCTTAATTGCTGTGGAAGCCAATGAAAGCTGTCAATATCGTTAGGAAATGGACTAGTAACAACATGAAAAATGTACACAAAAAATACAAAAAAAAAAGTAGCAATATAACAATACATAGAAATGTTGGCCCTTCCATACTTTAAATTCTGTAAGTCAAGTGTTGCCAGAGCAATCCAAGCACTTGGTTTGCTAGGTTGTATTATGATAGTGTAAACCACAAAAAGCGATCTCAACCAAAGAGATCATAAGTTGTGAAATGTCCTGTGTTTTGCATTATAAGAATTTCTATGAAGT
Organism: Metroxylon sagu; assembly: GCA_017589505.3. Lineage (NCBI taxonomy): Eukaryota > Viridiplantae > Streptophyta > Magnoliopsida > Arecales > Arecaceae > Metroxylon > Metroxylon sagu. The sequence continues at coordinate 2,199,904 of JACVBY030000629.1, forward strand.
GGTGCCTCAGGCACCATTGCACATAAACTTTCTCCCAGTGTAAGTGATAGCTTAAGCAAATCCAATTCCAGTGATGGCTCATCAAATAAAACCAAAAAAATTAAAGATATACTGAAAGAACACATGCTCCAGTCGACATGAATTTTTTCTTTCAAAAAATAGTATTCATTTGAGTATGTAAAATCATTTGTCTCTGAATGCACATATTTCTATCGATTTTCAAATGGAAGAAAACTGAATTAATTAAAGTCGAAAAGCACGAAAGAGGAAGTGGGAAAATAGTACAAGTTCATTGAAATAGTCAGCATATTTCGTGAATTCATCCTTCATGGTAGAGTCCGTCGCCATCGTCCTCGGCTTCTTACTGGAGCTCAGAAGCGACGCCCCCACGGCTGCAAGAACGAGGGAACAACGAGAATGACCGATAGGGTTGGCCAATTAGAGCTTTATTTCGATCGATTTCGAAGAAGATATTTAGGCTGTGTCTACATGCGACAGGGGGAGGGGGAACAAAAAATAGGTGGGAAATTTAGCAGTTAATACTATTACCTTGATGGAGGCGACGGGGTTTGGAGGCTGCCATGAGAGAGGAGAGGAGGTGGCAGCAGGACGAAAATAACATCTGTCGTTTTGTGCCGCCGACTGTCGGTGCTGCGGTGGGGAGTTTAAGGAGCGGCGAGCTTGAATCGCTAAACGAATTGGGCTGCTTTAGGGATCCGATCCGGTCCAAAATGACGGTGGTTCTGGGCTTGTGGCCTGTTGCTGGATTAGATATTTAGATTCATCCATGGTCATGCAAGAAATGGTGTGATTACGTGAGATAATAACAAGGAACAGCCACTCAAAGACATCCAACAGCTAATCCAAATAGAACCTAATATTCAACTTCTATCTCCAAATAAAGGTACTTATGAGCTCATATCTATGCAAAATTATATCATATCTCTAAATCCAAATCACAACTCAAGTAGAGCAACATGACAATCTACCACATGAATGTAAAACTAAACCTTAGAGCATGCAAAGTGATAATCAGACTAATATATACTATACAATTTAACTAAAATAACTTAACAGTACAAAGATAATCATAAATATCAAAATTTATTAGATCCAAACCAAAGCTAAACAACAATTCTTGTGATAATTTGGAAAATTTCAAATGTTTTAAAAAACCAATAGTGAGGTCAAATCCTTACCGGCCTCTAGCTAAGCAGTATATGGCAACCCATCCCCTGTCAAGCGTCATCCACAATATGCTCGATAAGACAACAATGAGAAAACATAGCTGACAGATTGGTTTGAGGCATACAATCAATAAGATAAGACAGGCACGCCCTCTAATCGACTAGAATGCCATCAAGCGCATGTAGAGAATGTTTCTCAAAGCGGTCTATATTATCCCATCCAAAGATTAGGCCTAAAGTATGTAATCACAATCTTGACGATCAGTGTAGTTCCATCACTAAATTTGAAATATAAAAGGTATATCCATTTGGTACAAGCAAAATCTTTACTATCTTACTACTACTTTTTTTACTCTAAAAGTCAGTCAGCCAAGAAACTCTTTCTCTCTATTCCTCCATTATTATCTTTCTCATTTCCCTCTTGCTATAAGGTTTGCCCTTAGCCACTTGCACACCTTCTCTCCATTAATTTGAGCATCAAAGAACCTTCATCGAGAACCCTCTACCTTCCCTTATCCTTTTTGTTTTTGCAAGCATCCCACTATAATTACTCGAGTTCTCCTTTTCAGCCACATCATCTCTCTTATTCATGACTCATCAACCTCATTATTATCTCTATTGATGCATGGGGTCCCATGGTCATATTCTTACACTATCAGATTAGCGTTATCTATTGAAACAAAGAGAAAGCCATACCATCCAAACCTAATAAGAAAGCTCCCACTAGCAATAGTAACATTGCTTAAACTAGAACAAAGACCATATCCCCTTCTCAGTCCTTCCAGAAATCATTATTATTGCATAGTTCACTCAATTATAATAACAAGTGGAGGCACTTACTATACTAGTCCAAGCCTTAGTCTCCTAACACACTAATGGCAGAACTAGTGCCACACAACAAAGTCTTCAAGAGACGGGCTTTGCGTATACCTTAAACATGAGGACCTATGGTGAGGAGAGATTATGAGCCAGGGGTGAAAACAACATCATAGAGTCCCCCCATTGCCCCCAAAAGGATGAGATTTGAAGGCCCCCAACTGGAGACACCAACTCAAAGCCATGGATGAGCACCTCAGTGTCATGATGAGAGAAGTTCAGAGGAGACCTAATCTTCTAAATAGCCTCAACCTAGAGGTTGACCAAACATTTACGAAAGAGGTTATGAGAGAATCTTTCACCTCCAAGTTTAAAATGCTATAACTAAAGTAATATAATAGTTCAGGTAACCCTAAAGATCACTTAGAGACCTATAAAATCCTTATAATGGTCCAAGAGATCTCAGATGCCATCACATGCAGAGTCTCCATCACCCTCAGGAAGGTAACTTGTACCTAGTATTCAGGACTTACATCGACTATTGTTATCTTCAAGGAGCTTGAGAGATAATTTTTGACCATTTCATTATCAGCATTAGGCGAAAGAAGACCAACATCAACGTGATGGCCTTAAAGTGGTATAAAGGGGGGAGCTATTGTGCGATAATGTCAAACATTTCAACAAGAAGGCACTAGAAGTCAAGGACCACCGGTGCCCATGGCCATCATTGCCCTTATGCATGGGTTGTTAGACGCATCTTTTGACTTCTTGCTCAACAAAAAGGAGCCCAAAAATATGGCCAAACTCTAGAACCAAGCCAAGAAATACATTAAGGTTAAGAAGGCTTCTAAAGGAAAGAGAGGATCTATAGTCTTCTCCTTGAAGAAAAGGCCTGCGAACCGAGGAGATATAAGGAAAAATGAAAAGTAACGAAGGTATGAGCCTGAGCTTTAGAAGCTAGGGAATCTACCTCGATACAAAGATGATTACATCCTATTTACCATCCCAAGGCGGTTGATCTTGATAGGGATCCTTAAGAAGTCCTATTAGTGGCCTGATTCAATGAAAGAGAAATAGAAGAATATCGACAGAAATATATACAACAATAAATTAGTTAGACAAGTGGCAATAAATAATTTTAAATAATATGTCAAATTTATACTCTCAAATAATGTCATTGATATCAAATATAAGTGGTAATATATTTAATATATCAAATAGTGTACCTCAATTTTTACTACTTCTATTTCTTATGAGCATATACAATCAATAAATAATTTTATTTTTCTCTCCCTTGTGACATCGATAAGTTCATATGCGTAGACATCAATAATTTTCATATACATAAATCTATAACTTTTATAAAGCATAATAATCAATGACAATTATAATCAATCTTACTTTTTCCTCTTTTGACATCATCAAAAATGAATTGTACAAAAAAATGCGTAGAAGCATAATAAGATGATTACCATTAAAAATGTGCATAATAGTATCAAAATAAAGATATGCACTATTAGCAATACTAATCAATATAAATTTGATTCCAATTGTTACCAATTATGAGCTATCAAAATATAAGGACTTACAACAAAATATGCATCAAAGTATCAATCATAAATATAAGCATTGGAAGATATACTTTGACACCGAATGATAATATTAATTATTATATGGTCAAAGATTATTTATTAGCAAGCACGAATAATAGCACTTGTTGCTCAATTATAAGTTAACCCAACTCATGTCATCTAATAAGCATACCTATAATCAATGTGCCAATCAAAGTTTATCAATTAAAATTTTTCTCCTCCTTTTTAAAACATTAAAAAGTATATGGATGGAGAGTAAGCATTGTCTCTTCCTATCAATGTGTTTTTAGTCAAGTTTTAACTTTGAGTTAATTTATGAGTCATATCATGAAAAAGTATCAAAAGCTAATAAAAAAAATATTAAAAATAAGAGTGTTGTAAAAAGTATTGGAATTGGAATCATGAATAAACAAAAGTTTTGGAAGAGTGTCCGAATAGATTAGCAAAAACCATTATATTAGAATAAAAAACATCAAAGCTCAATCCAAAATCAATCTATATACTTCTCCTTTTTATATTATCAAAAAGATATATCATGATATGCAATAGCAAGACAAGAAGGGCGACATTTATAAAGATTTCATTTAAAAATTTTTGTATACTCTTAAAATACGGTAATTAAAAACCATCATAATCCAAGGCAAAAGGTCATTTTAAAATATATAGGATTGTAGAGCTTAAATTTAAAAACTTCCTTTTTTATAAGAATTTTAATAAAAAATTAATGTTCCATTAAGAATCAAATGCTTTGCAATATGCCAATTAATTTTTCTTCTTATATTAAATGTCAATTAATGTATCTTCTTCTTTTTAGTATTAAGAGAAATAAGATGTAAGCATTATTAAGATGAGGAGAAAAATATAAAGATTGAATTTATGGTGCAAGCATTTTACAAAATTATCCAAAAAATAATGATTTATAGTTATATGAAAACATTTTCATATATAAGCTAATGTATAGATACAACTTTGTCATAGCATAGCCATATCACATCAAGATTTAACCATATAAATCCAAAATATATGACTTATACAATCTATATTTTCTCTCCTTTTTGATATCATGAAAAATAAGGAATATGCATAATGTAGGGAAGAGAAATATAATAATTATATCTAAACTAAAGACTCATTGAAAATTATGCATATAATGTTATTAAATACAAATATATATATATATATATATGTATGTATGTATGTATGTATATCAAAGTATGCACTATAGCATTATGTAGACATGGGATAGAAGATATAGTCATGTATTAAAATGAGTACAATGTATGTCAAAAACATAAAGTTAGAGTAATAATAAATCATTAGTATTTATAGATATGCTTTTGACAATTCATTAAGGATATCAATGTCTAAATGGAAAGCAAAATTCTTCAAGTTTTATTCATTCCCAACATCATCAAAATATGTAGGCATAATCAAGATTAAGCATGAAATGATAATTAAATTTAAGTATGTATTAACTAATTTTGAAAAAAAAAGGGCCAATCATGTAAAGCTCAATCAATTTAAATCACATTCATAGTCATAAAACTATTAGCATGACATGTACTAATGCACAATCAATTTTAAAGAGCAATATAATATCTATGGAAAGAATAAGAGTTATTAGTGTTACCAATGCTGAAAAAGAATTATTAATGTTATCAATGCTAATAGTTTTCCTTTTGCTTATGTCTCTAAAGGTTGGGTATTCGTTAGTTTGCTTTGATCTTGAGACATACCTACAAAAAAAAAAGTTAAGTATTTATTTTTGGTACCCAAATATTTTTAGGTCCAACTGATTTAGTTCAAACACTCATTTCGATTTTGGTTCCTTTCGATACCCATACCTTTCTTTATACTCATACAAGCATTCATTTTAATTGGGCATGAGTAAAGTGTAACATCCCGAATCTCAAAGCAGTATCCTAATCTTGAAGCATAAAATTTATCATGAATGAAAGGGCACTTTTGAAATTTTATCAATGTCATTTGAACAATTGGTGAGGGGTATAAAGGGAAAGGATACCAAAGTCATTTGAAAATTTGATTAAGGGTAAAGTGGAAAAAAGGATCCTGCCGTCATTCGCAAATTTCTTCAAAGGTAAAGAGAGAATTTGTCAAGGGCTTTTTCATGAGTGGAGAAGGGTAAAAATGCATGGTGAAGAGGTATGCCATGTGGACTTAAAAAGGGCATTTTGGAGATTTGTTTGAGGGTAAATTAGGGATTTGCCAAGGCATTTAAAAAAAAAACCCTTAATCCTTCCCTTGATCCATCGTAAGAAAAATCAAAAGTGAGGGAGAAGAGGGCGGTGGAAGAGGAGAGAAAATTTCAGCCGTGGGGAAGAAGAAAGAAAGAAGAAAAAAGAAAAAGAAAGGAAGAAGAAGAAAGGAGGAAGAGAAAGGGAGAAAGCTTGGTGTCTTCTCTTCTTGTCATCCTTAAGGTCAACCCTAAACCTTCTAAGGTTTTAGATAAATGATAAAATCGTGTGTTAGAGAGAAAAGGAAAAGAAATAAGAGAAGATTTCATGTTATGAAAATGATGAGGATTTATGTTTGATAGAGGAAAATGTAGAGAATTTTAGTATGCATTTAAGGGGCATGCATGCATGTTTCATGGAAAAATCTAGGTATCTGTTGCCTAAATAAATTTATATGTGGTAATATAGGTCAAGGAATCAAGTAAAGGAACCTTTTCAAGAGGGATAGCAACTGTGGAAAAAAAGAAATAACAAGTGAGTGGGTTTCTCATCTATCTTGTGAAATGTTTCATAATAGTATAGTGATATTTTGCTACAAAATGAGTGTATTATACTAAGTATAGTATCTTCAGAAATCAAATATGGGAAATAAGAAACCGGTTATAATGTTATTATGTTTGTAAAGCATGTTTTAAAGCAAGATATGAGTTTCAAATAAAGCATGAGTTTCAGCAAAGTATAGAGTTTCATGAAAAAGCATTTCTTGGATAAAACATATGTTTCAGTAAAGCATGAAAATTTTCCTTCAAAGTTATATTTCAAAGTAATGCATGGGCATGCATGAATAGAATGTTTCAAGAAATTATAGTTGATTGTATATTGGATTATAAACTTGAGTATTTTTACAGTATACAACATAAATAGCATTGGAGCATCTATGGGGCTGATCATCCTATAGACTGTGCCATAGCATGGGCATTGCACACACTATTATAGCCGGCACCTCCTTGCGACTCGATCGTACTATGATCCCTAGGCCATGGGGGAGTACAAGCTATATCAGCCCAGTGGGGCAGATTGCAAGCAGCCCAGTGGGGCAAGAAAATTGCAGCTCAGTAAAGAGCTAGGATACTATACGAGCCAAGGTGGCTCAGAGATATTAGCCCAAGGAAGGGGCAACCAGGAGGCCCAGAGAAAAGGGGCAAGTTCACACCTGGGGTGAACCGCACATGTGAGGGGTGCCATGTGGTGCGGGGATCCTCGGCGCTTAGTACACTCACCCACCGAGAGTACACCTGCAGGAGGGCGACTGTAGGAATGTACCTTAGTAGTAGCACACCCAGCCCATCATCAGAAAATTTTGTAAATGTGATAATTCTTTATTTAAATTATATTATTAGAAGCATAAGCTAACTTATAAGTTAACTTATTTCATTTATAAAATTTTATGTATCGATTGCGATATGTTGTGCTGATATACTTATGAGCTTATAACGTGATTCTCAACTTCTTTTCATAGTTAGATGGTTATCCAGTCACTAGGACTTAGGTCTCACCCCTCTTGTGTTCATATTTTTATTTCAGATCAGTGTTAAAAATTCTTCGGGGCTAGCAGCTGAGTTTAAAATATTCAAAGACTGAGCAGGTGGGCTTAGCATCTTAGTTTCAGTACCAAAAGTTTTGTATGTGTTATTAGTGCTTGGGGAGAGAGTTGGTGGATGTAAAAAGGGATTGTAAGGTATATTTTTGTATATTAAGAGTGGTGATTGAGATGATGATATATGTATATTTATATCTGTGAAGTTGTAATTATATGATGTAAATATCAAACTTGGCTTGGAGATGAATAGTGATGTGTATGTATAAGATGTTTGTAAACTGAGCAGGATCAAATAAATTAGCTGTTGGTGTTTGATGACATATGTGATTTAACTAAGCAGGTTAAATGTTATTGACAGGATTATATATGTTAAGCATGTAACTTATGAGAATTTGATAGGGTTCACGTGTGCCTTATGGTCTATACCATAAGACTAGTAGAACTCTAGCCAAATTTCTATAAGTTGGCATGGGTCGGGGAGAGGTTCCGACAATGTTTTTGGTATCAGAGCAGTCATTAGGTCTTAAGGGCATAAGTATGAGTCTAGCATAGTTGAGTGTAGTCTGAATGATGAATCTGATTAAATGAATTGTGTTTTGTAGGATGGTTAATACAAGGACAAGCAAGGAAGGAGAGCAGTCCTCAGGGAGAGGTAGAGGTAGGGGTAGACCCAGATGGGTGAGTAGGGGAGTCCAGCCCAGTAGAGTATCTTCTAGTGATCCACCATCTGATGATGCAGGGATGGGTATACCTCCAGAGCATCTGCATGAGTCTCCTTCACTGTCCACTACTCCAGTGCCAGTGGGACCATCTTCGGCACAGACCCCAGGGCAGAGTGTGCCAGACTTAGTGGGGATGATTACCCAGGCAGTCATGGCAGCAGTGGCCTCTAGTTCCAGTTTACAGTCTAAAAATCTTGAGGCAGAAAGAAATGTAGAGAGAGCTAGGAAGTTGGGGGCTCTAGAGTTTCAGGGGACTACTGACCCCATTCAGGCTGATGCATGGCTTCAGAAAACAGAGAGGGTCTTTGAGGTGATGAAATGCTCTGAGGAGCAAAGGTTGAGCATTGCAACCTTTCTGTTAGAGGGCAGGGCCCAGAACTGGTGGAAGTCTATCAGCAGTAGGTAGCCACAAGGGGTAGAAATAACCTGGGAGGACTTTAAAAAGAAATTTTATCAGCAATACTATTCAGAGGTGTATAGGGATCAGAAGAGGAGGGAATTCCTAAACCTAACCCAGGGGAAGATGTCAGTAGCTGAGTATGAAGCTACTTTTATTGAATTATCCCATTTTGCTGAAGCCCTAGTAGTGGATGAAAGGGAAAAGAGCAGATTATTTCAAGATGGGCTGAATCTCTAGATAAAGGCTAAGACCAGTATGCATTGTTATGGTAATTATTCAGAGTTGGTACAAGGGGCACTTAAGGCAGAAGAGATAGAGAAAGAGTTCCTCAGTAGAAGACTAGAGAGGTCAAAAAGGAGTGCACCAAATTTTCCTTCAGGTGCAGGAGGAACTCAGCAGTTTAAGAAACCTCAAAGGGTAGGACAATTTAGTTCCAACTATAGAGCTCCTGTAGAAGTTGGAAGGGGATCAGTATCTATGTCAGTGTCCAGCCCAGTCCAGAGGAAACCAATTCAGGAAGGAGTGTCTCAGGCTGGGGGTAGCAGAATAGCAGGAGAGAGAGTGGACCAGAGCCGCTCTTTTGGAAGCGGGAGAACTGTCCCTCAGTGTAGTATCTATGGGAAGATGCATTCTGGGGAGTGTAGAAAGGGTCTCAGGGGATGTTATATCTGTGGCCAGATGGATCACATGAAGAGGGATTGCCCTAGGAGAGTACAGAGCAGTGACTACCCTTAGGGATCAGTTGCACTTAGGGGGCAGTCTCAGTCGGTCAGAAGAGGAGATAGTAATGTACTAGCTCCAGCCAGTCAGTTGGGATCCAGTGCCAGTTGGCAGGGATCAATCCCTAGTGCTCCAAGGGCTGAAGCTAGAGTCTTTGCGATGACCAGACAGGAAGCTCAGGTCATCCCAGATGTGGTGACAGGTATGCTATCCATCTGTGATCATAATGCTTATGTTTTAATTGACTCTGGATCCACACACTCATTCATATCAGTAGATTTCACTAAGCATCTAAATAAAGAAGTGAATAAGTTGGATAATCAGCTAGTAGTATCTATGCCAGTAGGGAAACCCTTCATTGCAGACCAAGTGTATAGAAACTGTGCTATTTCAGTTGAGGGTCAAGACCTGGCAGCAGATTTGATCCCATTAGAGCTAAAAGAGTTTGATGTTATTCTGGGGATGGATTGGCTATCCGTGCATGGGGCCAAGGTAGATTGTTCAAAGAAGGAGGTAGTGTTTCATGCCTCAGATGGTAAGAAGGCCTGTTTTATAGGTGAGAGAAGAGTGTTACCTTTATGTATGATTTCAGCTTTGACAGCTGGTAGAATGCTAAGAAAGGGGTATGAGGCCTTTCTAGCATGTGTAGTGAATGTAGAGGGTAATGGCCCAGAGTTGGTGAATATCCCAGTAGCATGTGAATTCCCAGATGTATTTTCTCAGGAATTACCCGGGGTACCACCAGATAGAGAGATGGAGTTCAGTATAGATCTAATCTCAGATGCCAGACCTATAGCCAGGGCACCTTATAGAATGGCTCCAGCAAAGTTAAAAGAATTAAAGGTCCAGCTTCAGGAATTACTTACTAAGGGGTTTATTAGACCCAGTGTTTCTCCTTGGGGTGCATCAGTGTTGTTTGTAAAGAAGAAGGATGGTACCTTGAGATTGTGTATAGATTATAGACAGCTTAACAAGGTAACCATTAGAAATAATTATCCATTGCCAAGGATAGATGATCTATTTGATCAGCTTCAGGGGGCAGCAGTGTTTTCAAAGATTGACCTCAGATCTAGGTATCATTAATTGAAAATAAAGAAGGAAGATGTGCCAAAGACTGCTTTTAGAACCAGATACGGTATGAATTTTTAGTGATGCCTTTTGGTTTGACTAATGCCCCAGCTACCTTTATGGGTTTGATGAATCAGGTGTTTCAAAAATTTCTAGATAAATTTGTGATAGTGTTCATTGATGATATCCTAATTTATTCTAGAAATGAAGAAGAACATGAGCAGCATCTGAGGACAGTGTTGCAGATTTTAAGAGAGAAGCAATTGTATGCTAAGTTGAGTAAGAGTGAATTCTGGCTAGATAAAGTGAACTTTTTGGGGCATGTAATTTTAGTTCAGGGTATTATGGTAGATCCCCAAAAAGTAGAGGCCATAATGAATTGGGAAGCACCTACTAATCAAACAGAAGTGAGGAGTTTCTTGGGCTTAGCAGGATATTATAGAAGATTTATAGAAAATTTCTCTATCATAGCCTCACCCATGACTAAACTGCTAAGAAAGAATACCATATTTGAATGGTCCAGTGAGTGTCAGGAAAGTATGAATGAATTGAAAGGGAAGTTGACATCAGCTCCAGTACTTATACTCCCAGACAGTAGCAGTGATTATGTGATATATAGTGATGCATCTCTTAAAGGGTTGGGGTGTGTATTGATGCAGAATGGAAAGGTGTTTGCCTACATTTCTAGACAGCTAAGATCCCATGAAGAGAATTTCTCACTCATGATTTAGAATTAGCAGCAGTAGTGTTTGTCTTAAAGGTATGGAGACACTATCTTTATGGGAGGAGATGCCAGATATTTACTGATCACAAGAGCCTTAAGTATATCCTAACCCAGAAAGAACTGAATCTTAGGCAAAGGAGATGGATTGAATTGATAAAGGATTATGACTGTACTATAGAGTATCACCCAGGGAAGGCCAATGTAGTGGCTGATGCTTTGAGTAGAAAGTCCACAGCAACTCTAGCTTTCATTAGAGCAGTGCAGCTACCTCTGATGATAGAATTGAGGGAGTTGGATGCAGAGTTGGCAGCAGATAGTTCAGGGGCTTTACTACCAAATTTCAGAGTTAGACCAAGGATACTTGAGAAAATAAGGGAGGCTCAGGTAAAGGATCCGCAGTTACAGAAAGCTAAGGAACTAGTGCAGAATGGATCCCAATCAGAATTTTCAATCAGGGATGATGGTATGATATTATTCAAGGGCCGAATATATGTGCCAGCAGCAGAATCCCTGAGAGAGCAAATTTTGGAGGAAGCCCATAGTTCAGCCTATGCAATGCACCCAGGAAGTACTAAGATGTATAGGACTATTAAGCAAAGTTATTGGTGGAATGGGATGAAAAAGGAGATAGCAAGGTTTGTTTCTAAATGTTTAGTGTGCCAGCAAATTAAAGCAAAACATCAAAGCCCAGCTGGCAAAATGCAACCATTATTTATGCCAGAATGGAAGTAGGAGCACATTACTATGGACTTTGTTGTAGGTCTCCCAAAGACAAGGAGAGGCAATGATTCTATTTGGGTGATAGTAGATAGGCTGACTAAGTCTGCTCACTTTTTGCCTATCCAGATTTTATTTACCTTGAATAGATTAGCAAAACTATATGTAGATGAAATTCTAAGTAGACATGGAGTACCGGTATATATTGTATCAGATAGAGATCTGAGGTTTTCCTCTCATTTTTGGGTAAAGCTGCAGAAAGCTTTAGGCACTAAGTTGAGATTTAGTACAGCTTTTCACCCCCAAACTGATGGGCAGTCAGAGAGGACCATCCAGACACTGGAGGATATGCTGAGAGCATGTGTCACTGAGCTGAGAGCATGAGTTTACAGGAAGCTGGGATGAACACTTACCATTGATAGAGTTTGCATATAATAATAGTTATCATTCTAGCATTGATATGGCACCTTATGAAGCTTTATATGGAAGAAAATGTAGAACCCCAGTGTGTTGGGATGAGGAAGGTGAGAGAAGGCTGTTGGGCCTGTAGTTAGTGCAGCTCACAGCAGACCAAGTTAAGATTATTAGAGCAAAGTTAAAGGTAGCTCAGGATAGACAGAAAAGCTATGCAGATAAGAAGCATAGAGAAGTCAAATTTGAAGTAGGAGATAGAGTATTTTTGAAGGTATCCCCTTGGAAGGGAATAATGAGGTTTGGAAAGAAGGGAAAGTTAAGTCCCAGATACATTGGACCCTATGAGATCATTGAGAAGGTGGGAACACTTGCTTACAGATTAGCCTTGCCACCAGAACTCTCTCAGATACATAATGTATTCCATGTTTCGATGTGCCGAAAGTATGTATCAGACTTTTCCCATGTAATTCAGTCAGAGCCAGTAGAGTTGCAAAAAGATCTATCTTATGTAGTAGAGCCAATGCAAATCTTGAGCCATGAGGTTAAGCAGCTCCGTAGCAAGAAAATTCCTCTAGTTAAAGTGCAGTGGTAGAATCATCAGAAGGAGGAAGTTACATGGGAGAGAGAGGATGAGATGAGATTGAAGTGCCCTCATTTATTCTATTGGAAGATAGCTAAATTTCGGGGACGAAATTTCTTTTAGGGGGGAAGGGTTGTAATATCCCGAATCTCAAAGCAGTATCCTAATCTTGCAGCATAAAATTTATCATGAATGAAAGGGCACTTTTGAAATTTTATCAATGTCATTTGAACAATTGGTGAGGGGTATAAAGGGAAAGGATACCAAAGTCATTTAAAAATTTAATTAAGGGTAAAGTGGAAAAAAGGATCGTGCCGTCATTCGCAAATTTCTCCAAAGGTAAAAAGAGAATTTGTCAAGGACTTTTTCATGAGTGGAGAAGGGTAAAAATGCATGGTGAAGAGGTATGCCATGTGGACTTAAAAAGGGCATTTTGGAGATTTGTTTGAGGGTAAATTGGGTATTTGCCAAGGCATTTTAAAAAAAACCCCTTAATCCTTCCCTTTATCCATCGTAAGAAAAATCAAGAGTGAGGGAGAAGAGGGCGATGGAAGAGGAGAGAAAATTTCAGCCGTAGGGAAGAAGAAAGAAAGAAGAAAAAGAAAAAGAAAGGAAGAAGAAGAAAGGAGGAAGATAAAGGGAGAAAGCTTGGTGTCTTTTCTTCTTGTCATCCTTAAGGTAAACCCTAAACCTTCTAAGGTTTTAGATAAATGATAAAATCATGTGTTAGAGAGAAAAGGAAAAGAAATAAGAGAGGATTTCATGTTATGAAAATGATGAGGATTTATGTTTGATAGAGGAAAAGGTAGAGAATTTTAGTATGCATTTAAGGGGCATGCATGCATGTTTCATGAAAAAACCTAGGTATCTGTCGCCTAAATAAATTTATATGTGGTAATATAGGTCAAGGAAATCAAGTAAAGGAACCTTTTTAAGAGGGATAGCAACTGTGGAAAAGAAGAAATAGCAGGTGAGTGGGTTTTTCATCTATCTCGTGAAATATTTCATAATAGTATAGTGATATTTTGCTACAAAATGAGTGTATTATACTAAGTATAGTATCTTCATAAATCAAATATGAGAAATAAAAAACCGGTTATAATGTTATTATGCTTGTAAAGCATGTTTTAAAGCAAAATATGAGTTTCAAATAAAGCATGAGTTTCAGCAAAGTATAGAGTTTCATGAAAAAGCATTTCTTGGATAAAATATATGTTTCAGTAAAGCATGAAAATTTTCCTTCAAAGTTATATTTCAAAGTAATGCATGGGCATGCATGAATATAATATTTCAAGAAATTATAGTTGATTTGTATATTGGATTATAAAGTTATACTTGAGTATTTTTACAGCATACAACATAAATAGCATTGGGGCATCTATGAGGCTGATCACCCTGTAGACTGTGCCATAGCATGGGCATTGCATACACTATTATAGCCGGCACCTCCTTGCGACTCGATCGTACTATGATCCCTAGGCCAGGGGGAGTACAAGCTATATCAGCCCAGTGGGACAGATTGCAAGCAGCCCAGTGGGGCAAAAAAATCACAGCTCAGTAAAGAGCTAGGATACTATACGAGCCAAGGTGGCTCAGAGATATTAGCCCAAGGGAGGGGCAACCAGAAGGCCTAGAGAAAAGGGGCAAGTTCACACCTGGGGTGAACCGCACATGTGAGGGGTGCCATGTGGTGCGGGGATCCTCGACGCTCAGTACACTCACCCAACAAGAGTACACCTGCAGGAGGGTGACTGTAGGAATATACCTTAGTGGTAGCACACCCAGCCCATCATCAGGGAATTTTGTAAATGTGATAATTCTTTATTTTAATTATATTATTGGAAGCATAAGCTAACTTATAAGTTAACTTATCTCATTTATAAAAATTTATGTATCGATTGCGATATGTTGCGCTGATATACTTATGAGCTTATAACGTGATTCTCAACTTCTTTTTATAGTTAGATGGTTATCCAGTCACTGGGACTTAGGTCTCACCCCTCTTGTGTTCGCATTTTTATTTCAGATCAGTGTTAAAAATTCTTCGGGGCTAGCAGCTGAGTTTAAAATATTCAAAGACTAAGCAGGTGGGCTTAGCATCTTAGTTTCAGTACCAAAATTTTTGTATGTGTTATTAGTGCTTGGGGAGAGAGTTGGTGGATGTAAAAAGGGATTGTAAGGTATATTTTTGTATATTAAGAGTGGTGATTGAGATGATGATATATGTATATTTATATCTATGAAGTTGTAATTATATGATGTAAATATCAAACTTGGCTTGGAGATGAATAGTGATGTGTATGTATAAGATGTTTGTAAACTGAGCAGGATCAAATAAATTAGCTGTTGTTGTTTGATGACATATGTGATTTAACTGAGCAGGTTAAATGTTATTGACAGGATTATATATGTTAAGCATGTAACTTATGGGAATTTGATAGGGTTCACGTGTGCCTTATGGTCCATACCATAAGACTAGTAGAACTCTAGCCAAATTTCTATAAGTTGGCATGTTTCGGGGAGAGGTTCCGACATAAAGAATATGTACTCTATTTCTACAATAATAATAAGCAATAGAATGATCATATGATGATATAATTTTTATAAAGAAAATTTTGAAATATTTCTTTTTATTAGATGGATCATAACTAAGATCAACTTTCTCAAGAGCCTATCTTTATTTTCCTAATAACATGCCTAGATTTTTTTTACCTTACGACTCTTTGATAGGAAAATTTTATAGGAAAGTTGATCAACTTTTCCATTGACCAACTTTCTCATTGACCAACTTATTCATATTCTTTTGCTTTAGTCAAAAAAATTAAAAAAGTAAGTTATATTCCGAAGTATTCTTTTACCTATCAAATTAGGGATAATACTTAAGCATATGAAAGATGTATAAATTAGTTTTCATTGATAAAATATATTTTTTTATCTTCCTCAAATACCCTTGCACAATCATAATTTTTTCTTCCATTAATACTCCTCGATTCTTTCTTTCATCTCTCAATGCAATTTAGAAAGAAAAGGTAAGAAGATAATATTTGTGAAAGACTATATAATTAAAACAAAAATATCTCTTATGATATGATCTATATTTTATAAAGAAATATAATACTATTAATTAATTAGTAAATAGTAACTATATAAAATTATTTTTATTCAAAAAATAAAATTTATATATGATTGATGTATATATTGAAAGTATGACTGAAAATATAGTTTGATAAGAGAAAATTAAGCTTCAATTACAGAGAGATAGTATTTAATTAGCATGCAAAGTAGGTTTAGCAGTATAAAAAGTATTATATGAAGATGCATAGAGCTTATCAACTTATCTAAAAAAGTTATAATATAAAAGAACATGGGTAATAGGTTATAGAGTCACTTTTCTATGTATAAAAGAATATGGATAAATTATTTTCTCATTTAAGTATTGCTAATACTTACTTGCAAAAATGTAAATTCTCAATTAATTTTGATACCTCCAAAAAAAATAAAGCCTAAGTGAATTTAGCAAGGATGCTATTCAAGTCTTCAACCATTTCTTTTAAACATTTATTTTTAATAAGTAAGTTCTTGGAGGTTGAAAAAGATAAATTTTTAACTTTTTCCTCAAGGCAATGTTTATTTTTATTTTTTTTGAATTCAAGATTATGCTCAAGAGAATAGATCATTTCTTAAAACCTATGATTTCTTTTGAAAAATATCCATTTGAAGATTTACAAAATTCTAATCTTTTATTCTCAATTTTCAAAGAGCTACTCTTATTGTCTGAAAAAGTATGTTTTATAAAATATTTCATTTTTTAAATTTTACTAATTAATTACTTTAAATATCTATATATTTGAGACATGTTTTTCTCGTACATTATACAAATTTGCTGTGTCCGCATAAAACTTTATTGATGAGCAACCTTGACCCATGTAAACAGCACGAGCTGAGCCGATCTAGGAAATTCTTGATCCGGATCGGGCCGAAACAATGTGGTCCGGTCCCCCGATCGCTCCCCTCCGTGTAAAATGCCTTTCACTTCTTCTCGCTGACTCGCGCTAGGGTTTCTCTAGGGTTTTAGCAGGTTGCCTCCGTACCCCCATGGCGAAGGAATGCATCGAGAGCGAAGCAGTAACGCCCAAAGTTGGATTAGAAGAAGAAGAAGAAGAAGAAAAAGAAATTGAAGGATGGGACGATTGGCAGTCAGACGAAGATAATTCGATGCCTGAATACCTATGCTTGTTCTGCAGCTCGAGATTTGATTCCACCGAGACGCTATTTAATCACTGCAGTTCCGATCACACCTTCGACTTCCACAGCATCGTCAGTAATTTAGGGTTGGATTTCTACGGTTCATTCAAGCTCCTCAACTATGTCAGGACTCAGGTATGGTGTGTTGAATCCATTAGAATATTCTAGAGATTTCTTTTAGAAGGATATTTGATGTGATTTTAACCCAAAGTTTGGATTTTTGGGTGATTTGGCTGTTTTTTCGTTTTTATTCTTTTATTACTTGTTGTTTTATGTCAACTTTAGATTTTTGAGTGGTTTAGTTGCTTTTCTCGTTCTTATTCTTTTATAGCTTGTGATTTTATGCAACCAAATTTTGAATTTTTCGGTGTTTAGTTGATTGTTTCATTTTTTTGTTCTTTTTTACATGTGCTTTAATGCCAATGTTTGGATTTTTGAATGATATATTGTTTTTTTTTTTTGTTTTTATTTATTTATTACTAATGCAATTGATTTTGGATGGTGAAGTGTTTGATCTCTTTTGACCGGCCTTATGTAGTATATTGCTGTTTTTTACTTCTCGGGAGAGTTGATGCAGCTTGGTCAACGTGCTCTCTCATTGTTATTTACTGATGCCCCATAAACATTTACAAAGTAGCATTGGGTTCGGTACTTGCAATATTATGCCTAAGTTACCTTGTTGGAAGCCTGTGAATATGTTTGTTTGGTTGGATTCTTGTTGTCTGTTCCTAAGACTGGTGAAGCTGTGTGTTCTTGATGTCTACCTTTGTTAAAAAAAACTTCCTTCAAAATGGTTATAGTATACTTTAATCAGTGCTCTTGGTTCACCTCTTAGTTAATGATGCAATGCTCCATATCTTCCGAGTAGTTACTCTTCAAGATTCCATTCATAATGCAGGCCTCTGTTACATTCTTTTAGTAAATACTTTTATCTTGTGAAAATTTTTGGTTCAAGTCTAACAAGAAGTTGCACAGTGATTTTATGAGGGAACATAGAATATTGAAAAGAATATTTGGATGTTGACTATTCTCCTCTTCTTGTTGGTTAAAGGTTGCAGAGAACAAATGTTGGAGTTGTGGCTTCACCTTTGAGTGCAGCAAAGATCTTCAGAACCATTTGCATGCAGCAGTTAGTTATGGGAAGGATGGGAAATTTCTTTGGGAAGATGATCTATATCTAAAACCATTTATGGCTGATGATCCACTTCTGCACAGTTTTGCTGGTGCTGAAGATGATGAAGATTATAATGTATTGATAGATAAAGAGGAGCTTATGAGGGAGCTAGTGAGCAATGAAGATTTGACTGAACTTTGCAAAGAGAGTCAGGAAATCTTAAATAATGGTAGCTCTGAACTTAATATTGCTGATGCAATCGGAAATAAACAGGAACATGCGGAGAATATGATTAGTCATTTTGACAAAATGGAGGCCAAAGGCGTTCTTATAGAAGAAAACCTTGGGCCATTTCATCAGAAGAGGAAAGATAAGCAGCTAATGGTTTCTGTTGCTAATGTTGCTGAAAGGGAAATTAAGAATGTAAATGAAAACTACTTTGGAGGGTATGGTTCCTTTGGCATTCATAGGGAGATGCTTAGTGACAAGGTATGTGATGTTTTAAAAAATTTACACCATTTCATGTGGATTGCTATTTATGTGGAGTGCTTTATGTGAAACGTGTTGCAATAGGAATTCATGAGTCCTTATTTTTTTTTTTAAGTTTATTGTAGTATTGAAATGAACTTATTCTATATTAACTGTTCAGGTAAGAATGGATGCTTATAGAGGAGCACTTCTAAACAATCCTTGTCTCATGAATCAAGCAACTGTTTTGGATGTAGGTTGTGGCACGGGAATACTAAGGTAAAATTGCACATATTGCTTTTCCTAGTTTGTTGGTGTTAGTGCAACCCTGATTCATAATTGGATGTTGAAAAGGTCTAACTACATAATTGCTTGTGCAAATCTGAAAGGCATGACTCTTTGAAGTTTTATAACTCGCAAGTGCAGGTTGATGACCCAACTGCTTACTGACATATCCTTTTCTAAGCCCAGTGATTCTGTTCCAATTTTTATAATTTTTAAACCCCATAGATATAGGTCTATGTTTGATGAATTATAAGGAGACACGTAATGGCCTGAGAAAGAAACTCATCTATTAAATTCCCAAATCAACAAATCTACTTAGGTGTTCTTCTCCTTTTACTTGATCAGCACTTAAAGTCTATAGTATTCCTTCTAAGTGCATTTGGCTACTCCTTAATAAGCCTATGGCAGGAAGTGGGAATTGATGTGTAACAGAGAGGACCTGAAGCATCTGTGGCCTTTTTGAGTAGGAGACTAAATTCAAGGCCAAGGACTTGTCCCATTAAAAAGGTTTGTGTTAACACTAAGGTGTAACTTTTTTCTTAGTTCAAATATTTGAGTTTACTTCTGTTCCTAAAACTGACTGGTAGAAAACCTTTAGAATTATCTATAAGTGATTTTTTTTTTTTACTTATAAAAAAATGTTCTTAAAAAAGGAGGAATACTGTTGGGCAATTTATTCTAGATGAAATATTCAAGTCACTGCAAGCAGATGTGAGCCTAAACCAAAAGTATATACTTAAAATTGCAAGCATTTTTCATGTTATTTGGAATTGCATCTCCATGGGGATGATGAAAATAAAGTAGTTAGCAGTAGAAGGTATAGTTTTTATGACTATGACATATGCAATACCTATGAAATACTGGTGACATCTCATTATCAGTCTTCCCATTGAGAATCAGGTGGCCGATGACAACTCTAATTGCTGTTGTGTCTGTCAAGGTATCTACAAAGTGATATATATGTTCATGTGCATAGATAAATGGGAATTTGTTTGTAGGGGATTATAACTGCTTATGGCCTTATTGTACCCATAGTCATTATGGATGCCTCCACATTACTGAGCGAAGGTATCTGTTTGTGCCTCCAAACCTTTATGACCTAAGTAGTTTGCTTCCTCTCCATGACATGGAGGGGTATTGGGAGTGTTGTCATTTTGTACTGCTCAATTGTTCAAAGAGCATCTTTAGTGTTACAATTAGATTATAGGGCACCATAATATATGCAATACTACTTATCCATTGTAACGCCCATTATCACGATGAATATCATTGTCATTGTTGTTAATCAGTGTCATTGTTATCAATGTTGAAATGAATGTTAGCTAATCTGACCAACCTCATTTGTGCAACTAGTCACCATGTTTCTTTCACTTGACATCATCAGTACATCATTAATATCATCTAATTATACTTATCTTGTCTATGTTGCATGTGTACTTCTCTTGCAGCCACTTATTGTTTGAATTGCTCTTGAACCTGAATTTCAGTTTAGTGGGCTTATCTGTGCACGTTTATGTCTTGCTTCAACCTCCACAATTGTATGAAGTAAACTTGATGTAGACATCTATTTGTTTTGTTAACCACATCATTGTAAAGTTGAAAAAATGTAGTAGTAGGTATTATGTTTTCAATGAAATTCAATGAAACTCGAACTCTAAGTTGATGAACATTCCCTTGATGTTATTCAAAGCCATTGAGGTTATGTTCAATGTTCAGACTCATGTGTTTAATGATGGTTTATAAGTACTAGCATTTAAAGATTCAGCACTGGTTTCTAAATCACTACCTTAACATCAACTCATCTGGGGTGGTTTCAGAAATCTCATCTTTTTCCCCTGCATTCTCCCTCACTTTTGATTTTTCAGCATTGTCTGTATGCTTCCACCTTAATGTCTTATCTTAAAAGTCATATTCACATCCCTGATCAGAATTGTCTAGCTAGCTGCACCTCTCTCTCTCTCTCTTTCTCGCAATTCTCTTTGTTAAATACATTTTTCAAGGGTCCTTTACATTTTATGCCCAACCATCTACCTGACCACAGTTATTCTCCTCGATCTTAGGTGAGAAATTGTGTAAAAATATACCAATATCACTTGATCAGAGCTGTTTTTCTTCTTCACTTCAGGTGTGGCATGCATAAAAAATAGAGGAATTTAATATATTTTGAAATAGTCTACAGCTGTTTATCCCCTGACTTCTCTAGATTGTTTGAATTGAAGTTGATTTATTTGAATGATAATCGCCCATGAGCAAGTGAAAATTACAAAACAAGCTCAATTAGAAAATATAAACTACAAATTGCATTGGTGTGCATTTCAAAGTTAGCTCCTTATCCTCTAGATGCAAAACCCTTTTGGGTGATAGCTTTAATTTGTTTTTGTATGTGTTGACCATGTCATGCTTTCCTATTTTGTATATTTCTGCTAGTATGCTGTGTCTATATGGTGGTTGAAATTCAGTTCTAATTAGCTAACTCCAATATGTGCTTAAGAAACTATTAATTTTATCAGCCTTTAGTTTGCTGTTTAAAAAAGATATATTGTTGTTACTTAACAAAACAAGTAATTTGTGATCGTAATGCCCATTTGGAATGGCTATTGGGGCTCAAAAGCACTGTTGGGTGATTTGGACATATTTGGTAAAAAATTTGAAATAGCTTTCTTCCTCCAAAAGTTGAAAAAGGTTTAGTAGTAAAAAGCTCCAATTGGGAGCTTTTGGGAAAAAGCTAGACAAAAGTTGTGGTTGTGGTGTATCAGGAAGTTGTTTTCATTTCCACATGGACTTGGAGGTGTTGATATTTGAAACATGAAAACAATCACATTTAATATTATAATTATAATATTTTTATTAAATTATATTATAATATAATTTTGGAGGTAAAAGTGGCTATGAAAAAGATATCTGAGGTAAAAAAGGTTATGAAAAAGATAAAAATAGGAAAGACAATAGAACCAAACCAAATTCCCATCGAGATTTCGAAGTATTTAAATGATATAAAAATAAATTGACTAAAAAAAATTATTTAATAAGATCTTAGAGACCAAGAAGATGCTTGATGATTGGAGAAAGATCACTATCATATTGATTTATAACAGTAAAAATGATATTCAAAACTATCTAATTATCATGGTATCAAAGTCATGAATCATAAAATGAAACTTTGAGACAGAATAATCGAGTATAGGTTGAGATATGGCGTAAAAATATTGGAGAATAAAATTGGTTTTATGCCAAAAAAGTTTATTAAAGAAGTTATTTTTTTACTTAAGAGGTTAATGGAAAAATATAAAGAGATAAGATCTTCGCATATTTTTTAGAGAAAGCATACAATAGTCTCTAGAAAAATCTTATCGTTATATACTTATGGTTAAATATAGTCAAATTCAGTTTTTCCAATATCTCTCGATAGGTAGAGGCTACCTTACCATTTGTGATGACAATATCATCACCAAGGATAGCATATTTTTATAATGGCCCCTTTTGATTTGGGTAAACTAGATCTGTTGTAGGCCATACTAGAAAATAGTGTGACAAGGTGAAGAGCAGTCAAGAAGAGTAATAACCTAATGGTTGACGTGTCATAAGCGCACTGAGCTCTCACGTTTAAACCATGGTTTAGTTACCGCAAATGTATTGTAACTAAGAGCCCTTACCTCCATGATACCTAGCAAGTCGAGTCTTATGTACTGAAATAGAACACCAACACATAGAAAAAGGGCTGGAGGAACTAGTCTGTAACTTGACATTGGATGGAACCTTTAATCAAATTTGTCCTTTTGATAGGCTTATTGGTTTTAAGGAAGGTTATTCTCTAGATTTGAAGAGTGCCAGTGATAAGTGGCTACATAAATCCTTTTCCTTCATTCAGTTCTATTCTGAGTCATATATTTTGTAAAATGTAAATATTTTAAGTTTTTCTTTATCACTTTCTTCCATATGATTTTCGATTTATCTCTACGTATTTTTTTCTATATGTATCAAGTCACTTCACATAGGTGCATATATTTTTAGGTTTACATTGCACATGTTCAAACCATTTAAGTTATCTTTCTCTTAATTTATCCTCGATTGGAGCTACCTCTACCATTTTACGAATGATTTTATTTCTTATCCCATCTTTTCATAATATATTATATTATACACATATAATATATTATAAAAATTTATAGTATTATTATAAAATTATGATATAATAATATATTATTATATTATAAATATAATATAATGATATTATAAAAATATTATGATCTTTTTATAAGAAATAAAAATGGTTTTTATAATATATTTAGATTAAATATCAAAAAAGTATAAATTAAGAATACTTTATAATTACAATTTTTGATGCAAATAGTTAGATAGTTCGAATATACGCTAAAGTTCTTCAGCATTTCAAAGATATAGTTATCAAACAATAAACACTTTTTTATTAAAAACTCTTCTAGCAAAAGCTCTACTGGTCAAAGCTCCACAGACCAAAGCTCTGCTACCTACAATAATGCCAAATGACTCTAGTTGATTTGTGAATGCATTAATCATAGAACCTAGAAGGAAACATTAATATGTTCAGCATTGTTGTACTTTGCATGGTAAGTTTATGTGATTTATGCCCACACTTGATTCATCCTTTACCCGTCAATTGTTGTATTAACTGAATCCAGACATTTGAATCAACATATCCCTAGGCATTTCGCTACTGAAGAGGGATATTTTCTCAGGAACTGAACATTTTCTTCCTCTTATTTGAAATATCTATTTATGTCTTGTCTACAAGTATGCATCTTATTTACTTAATCTCACTGTCTTGTTGTAGCCTTTTTGCAGCTCAAGCTGGGGCTTCGAGGGTAATTGCTGTTGAAGCAAGTGCAAAGATGGCTTCTGTGGCTACCCAGGTAATTAGTATGATTAACTTGATTATTTAAAAATCTTTTATAATTTTAAATTTGCATGGGCTTATAATGATTACAGATTGCAAAAGATAATGGGCTTCTGTCAGAGGGGACTGAGAAAGGTGATGAAAAACAATGTTATGGAAAAATAAAAATAGTGCAATGTATGGTTGAAGAGCTTGACCAACACATACATGTTCCACCTCATTGCATTGATGTGTTAGTGAGCGAGTGGATGGGCTATTGCCTATTATATGAATCGATGCTCAGTTCAGTTCTTTATGCACGTGATCATTGGTTGAAACCTGGTGGGGCAATTCTTCCAGATACTGCTACCATTGTAAGGCCACTAAATTTTACTAATTTAACCTTTTGTGGACTTTGAAGCCATTTTAGCCATTATCCTGTTTGATTCCTCTTTTAGTTCGGTGCTGGATTTGGAAGGGGTGGAACCAGCATACTGTTTTGGGAAAATGTATATGGTTTCAATATGTCTTGCATCGGTAAGGAAGTTGTAGAGGATGCTTCTCGTGTTCCCATTGTCGATATAGTGGACAGTCGAGATATCATCACAGAGTCAGCTGTTCTCCAGGTAACTCACCCTCTTTCATACAATACTATTCAAAGATATTTTGTGAGTGAGAATATGTTTTTGATGGTATTTCTGTGCCAGGTCCTATTTTTCAAACTCCTGTATCTTTTGCATGAAATTTAAACAACTTATTCTGCAGGACCTGCAATACCATATGGGAAGATATTTGCTATGTAAACTATATTTTGATTTGAACATTTTTCCATGCAATGTTTACCAGTCTAGGGTTGACACTTTGAGTGCAGTGTCAAGATCTTTTAATAACTGGGAAATCTTTAACTATCTGTTTGTGGTCTGCTGTTCACTCTGATTTTATGGCCATTTATTTGTTTCTAATTGTTTTTATTATAGGCTTTTAGGAGGAGGTTTCCCTGAGTTTGGAGCCTCTTCTACTCTTTTTCTTTCATGTGTCTTTCTGACAGCAAGGAAGTTGAAAAAGTATATCCCTGACTTGTGGTGAACATGACCATACTTTACTTTCTAACACCAAGGAAATCATTTTTCAGTCTTTCAAGCTTCCTAGTTTGTGATATGTATAAATTTGCGGTGAACATGACCATACTTTTGTCATTTTCTTTTTGGTTTCAGTCATTTGACTTGGCAACCATGAAGGTTGATGAGATGGATTTCACTGCAAGTTTCGAGTTGAAGCTGAGATTGGATCCTCAAGGCGATTCAACTTTCTCAACTTCCGGGACATGGTGTTATGGAATTGTTCTGTGGTTTGAGACAGGCTTCACGAGCAGATACTGCAAAGAGATGCCCACAGTCCTCTCCACCTCACCTTATTTTCCAAGAACTCACTGGTCTCAAACCATCCTTACATTCCGTGAACCAATCATGATGAAATCAGAGAAATATATCCCTGACTCAACTGCAGCTGTTGGTACTGAGGGGCGTCCTGCAGCGAGGATTAAGACCCGCATAAGCATCGTTCGCTCTTCATCACATCGGAGCATAGACATTTCCATGGAGACCACAGGTATTGGCTCGGATGGCCAAATACGCAATTTACCTGTCCAAACCTTTAATATGTGAGGGCTATAGATCCATGTGGATATTCCGGCTTGAGACTTTTACACGTCTGAAGTTGGAGTATTTTGGCCTTACCATGTATTTGTTGCTTTAATGTCATTAACCTATCATTTCTGAATTCCTAAGTTGGGTTCCTTGCATTTTTAAGTTTCTACCAGGCAGCACTCCAAAATGGATGGGCTATATTATAAATGAACCTGAAAGAACAGGCGCTCTGAGTTACTAAAAATCATACAAGCATAAATTTTTGAGAAAGAATTTAATGCAAATTTTCCTTTATTGTTGCCTCAATATTGTTTAGAAGACTTACGAAGAGTTAAACTTTTCTACGAAAAGTAGTGTCCGGTGTAAGATAGAGGCTTGCATATGAATGTGATGATATGGCAACTTGCGTCCGGAAGGATCCTTTACTTGAATAAATGTTTTTCCATTTTTTCTAGTGACCGAAACTCTTTCGCCACGGCATGTTGTTCATAAATTTTAATCTTATCTTGACATTCACGCGCCTGCCACCGTATTGTAAGGATTTTTATTTTTAATAATATTTTTTAATAACAATTTCATGGAATAGGTTGGTTTCCAAATTATTTATGCGTGTAAGATGGTTTCTGTCACGGCTGTATCTATGTAGAAGGCGTGGGGTTTGACAAGAAGAAATTGGACGAATTTTTAGTGTTGCCGGTCGTATTGACTATTTTAACTGTATATATATATATATATATAACATGAATTAGACTGATAATTTCATGGTTTTTTTTTTTTTAAAAAATTGAAATCAGTTTTTTTTTTTTTTAAATTGCTATCAAGAAATCGCCGCCTAGAGTTACGATTCCATTAGTGAAAATTATTTTTTAACTTTATTTATTTTGAAATATAGTTTCTTGCTTTATGAGCTTTATACTAATATTCTCTCAGGACAGCAGCAGCCCTTGATAACTCATAAAAAGATATATTTCCTGTATAGCCAACTTTTTTTTTAAAAAAGATTTTTTTGGAAACATATCCGCCCCCCCCCCAAACCAACATAAAAAAAAAAGAAAGTTCATATGTACATTAAAAAAAAAAAAAAAATCATATGTACCTCTCAGATTGTCTATTTTTGCAACAATACCCATTTTATTAATTTTTAATTAATGATGTTGATAATTTTAAATATAGAATGACACTATTATTCTTTTCACTAATAGAAATGTAACATTCAATTATATTATATAATTTTTTAGAAACATTAATACAAAGGACAATAACGTTATTACCATGTGGCAAAAAATCTAAAGGAAGGGTATGGTTCAAGATGTCTATAAACAAATAATGATTTCAAAAGATAAATATGTGACAAGCCATATTATCTATGCAAAATATCCAAAACAAAATTTTATATGACAGTGAACCAACCAACATATGATATTTAATTATCCATTATAGTCTAAAACCATAAAGACATAGATTCACGTTAAAGCAGAGTCACAAATCTTGTTTAAAATATGGTTTATTTTATATTAATTTTAAAAGTGAAATAATTGATTATTACAAATGATCCTTAGGCATGTGAAAATTACTAGTTTAATCCTGCCATCAAAGGTTCAAACCACATCAAATCCATAGGCTTTTGGGTCAAAAAAAATCATATTCTATATATATCTCAAAAATTTAAGTTTCAAGTTTTCAAGTCATCATAATCATAATTCATTTATTTTATATCATCACAGTCATGATTCACTTACTTTCATACATTAGTATTTACATATCATTTTGTTACAAATACACCATGGTCAAAAACTACGGTCACATATATCCCTATGACAGGAATAGAGCACCACATTTAATTATATAAATGTGGGCTAAAGTACCATATTTAACCTTATGGATGGGGATATATCCTTCATATATATCCCCTGTGGAGGTGGATTATAGTATCAGTCATCATGTCATCAAGTCATATCATAGTGGACCATGAGTAACAATTTTATCATTTAGAATTTATTCCCATTTCTTATTTAATTATTGCCCATGAAATTCTTTAGATTAACATACATAAATACATATTCATATCATATTAGATACGTTAATAATATTAATACCAAATATTATTACTATTTTATGGTTTGAATATAACATAGCTACTTATTTTATATTTGCATTATTAATTTATAATTATTTTCATTATTATCAACATGTACTATTATTGTTATTACTATTATTATATGATTATTTGTTTATTTATTTATTTTTATTTTTATTATTTTTTGAAATAATAAATTATGCAAAAATTAGATAAAATTTAAAAATAATGACATTAAATATTCAAATGCAAATGTTAAAGCATTAGAATTTATTTTGCAAAATAATAACAAATAATAAGTAATATTTAAATAGATATTAACACTATATTCAGAAATTACATAATTTAGAAATTTATTGAAATTATTAATTATAAATGGTTTACTTACTGAGTGTGAGCTCATTAAATTATCTTTGTTGTTTTTTTTTCAAGAAATGAAGAAGGACATGGGTAGAAAGAAGATGTTGTCAATCTATCTTAGATAAAAATTATGCTTTTTGGTTTTATATGTAACCTGAATAATTTTCTTCTTTGAAATTGTAATAAGGATGTTATTACTTTTTAATTACATATTAATTAATTGCTCATCTATTTGATGATTGCTTCTTGCATGCCTAGCATGCGGCGAGTTGTCACCTTTCCGATCCACCCTAGGGTCTAGGCCCTAACACATCGGTAGAAAGAAGATGCTATCAATCTATCCTAGATAAAAATTATGTTTTCTGGTTTTACATGTAGTCTGAACAATTTGCTTCTTTGAAATTGTAATAAGGATGTTATAAATTTTTAATTGCATATTAGTTAATTGCTCCTCTATTTGATGATTGCTTTGTTATTGGATGCCTTGTATGCTTAGCGTGCGGCGGGTTGTCACTTCCCAGATTCATCCTAGAGTTTGGGGCATGACAATTATAATGGCATCAGAGCTAACCCAAGTATGCAGAAGTTAGTAGGCATGAGGAAAGGGCTAACCATAGGATGGTGGTAGAGTCTTGCCATGGTGTAAAGCCACCCTTGTAACACCAACGATCCAGCTCGAAGGTCGATTCTGGCTAGCTTGTGATGTGCAGCGAGGATGTTGCATTATAAGGGGGGAGATTGTAATACTGCAAAAAAAATCTCATACCAGATGGAAAAGAAAAGTATTATGTGCTTATAACTCAAGTTCACCTGTTACCAATTAACTTCCACTCGAGTTTTTGGGCCATGTGGTTTTGGCCTAAATTATAAACCCTAAACTCCTCTAAACCCTAAATTCTAAACCTAAATCCTAAACCCTAAAACCTTTAACCCCTATAAATCCTAAACCTAAACTACACTAAACCCTAAAGCGCTAAACCCTAAACCCCACCAAACCTTAAACCCTAAGCCCCTCTAAACCCTAAGCCCTAAACCCTAAAATCTTGTAAATCCTAAAACCTTAAACCCCTCTAAAACCCTTTAAACTTTGAACCATTAAACCCTAAACCCCTCTAAACCCTAAAACCTTCAAAATCCTAAACCCTAAATCCCTCTAACCCTAAACCTCTCTAAACCTTAAAGACCTCTAAACCCTAAACCCCTTTAAACCCAAAACCTCTTGAAACCCTAAAACCCTCTAAATCCTAAACACTAAACCCTAAAACCCTTTGAACCACAAACTCTAGACCCCTAAACCCTAAGCCCCATTAAACCCTGAATCCCTAAACCATAGACCCCCTCTAAACCCAAAAATCCTCTAAACCCTAATCCTTAAAACCCCTCTAAATCCTAAACCCTCAAAACCCAAAATCCTAAACCACTGTAAATGGCTAAAACCCTAAACCTTAAACCTTTTTAAACCTTATACCCCACTAAATCCTCAACTCTAAACCCTAAACTACTCAGAACCATAACCCCTCTAAACCCTGAACCCTAGACCCCTAAACCCTAAATCTTGAACCCTAAAACTTTAACTTCTGTAAACCCTAAAGTCTACACATAAACCCCTTTACATCCTAAAATTGTATAAACCCTAAATCCTAAACCCTAAAATGTGAAACCCTAAACCCTAAACATTATAAACCCAAAACTCTAAAACCCTAAACCCTAAACCTTTCTAAACCCAAAACCCTCTTAAACCCTAAACGCTAAACCTTGAAACCCTAAAACCCTCTAAACCCCAAACCCTAGACCCTTAAACCCTAAGCCCTACTAAACCCTAAACCACTAAACCATAGACCTTTCTAAACCCTAAAACCCTCTAACTAAACCCTAAAACCCTAAACCATAGACCCTTAAACCCTAAAACCTTCTAAACCCTAAACATTAAAATCCTCTGAATCTTAGGCTTTGGGTTTAAAGGGTTTAGGGTTTAGAGTTTTAGTTTTTAGGGTTTAGGGTTTAGGATTTATACGATTTTAGGATTTAGAGGGGTTTAGGGTGTAGAGTTTAAGGTTTAGAGATGTTTGGGTTTTAGGTTCAAGGTTTACAGGGGTTTAGGGTTTAGGGGATTAGGATTCAAGGTTTAGAGGGGTTATGGTTCAGAGTGATTTAGGGTTTAGGGTTGAGGGTTTAGTGGGGTTTATTGTTAAAGGGGTTTAAAGTTTAAGGTTTTAGTGGTTTGTTTTAGGATGTTGTGTTTTGAGGGTTTAGGATTTAGAGGGGTTTTAGAGAATAGGGTTTAGAGGATTTAAAAGGCTCTATGGTTTAAGGATTTAAGGTTTAGTGGGGCTTAGGGTTTGGGGTTTTGAGGTATTTAGGGTTTTAGGATTTAGTGTTTAGGGCTTAGAGGGTTTTAGGGTTGAGAGAGGTTTAGGGTTTAGGGTTTTGAGGTTTGATCTATTTTAGGGTTCAGGGATTAAAGGGGTTTAGAGTCTATAGGGGTTTAGAGACTAGGGTTTTAGGGTTTAGGGTTTATGGTTTAGGAATTTAGGGTTTCGTATTTGGGGTTAAGTGTTTTAGGGTTCTAAGATTGGTATTCTGGATTTAGGTTTTTGGATTCAGGGTTTAGGGTTTTAGGATTTTAGAATTTAAGAAGTTTTAAGGTTTGTTCCCAAATCGAGTCTAACTCAACCCAATTGGAGCCCTACTACCAAAACGAGCCTAAGTCGACCCAAATTGGAGCCTTGCTCCAAATGAAGCCTAACTCAACTCAAATTAGAGCCTTGCTCCAAATGAAGCCTAACTCAACTCAAATTGGAGCCTTGCTCCTAAGTTGAGCTTAACATGACCCAAGGGGAGCCCTGCAACCAAATTGAGCCTAACTCAACCCAAATTGGAACTTAACTATCAAATCGAGTTTGACTCGATCCAAATCAGAGTCCTGCTCTCAAATCGAGTATGACCCGGATCCAAATTGAAGCTCTACTCCCAAATCGACCCTGTGTTAAACCAAATTAGAGCTCTACTAACAAAAAAAGGCTTATCTTGATCCAATTGGAGCCCTATTCCCAAATCAAGCCTAACTCGGCCCAATTAGAGCCCTACTACCAAAATCAACCGAGTCAACCCAAATTGGAGCCCTACTCTAAATGGAGCTTGACTCGACTCAAATTGGAGCCCTGCTCCCAAGTCGAGTCTAACACAACCCAAGGGAAGCCCTGCACCCAAATTGAGCCTAACTCAACCCAAATTGGAACTTAACTACCAAATCGAATCTGACTCAACCCAAGTCAGAGTCCTGCTCCTAAGTCAAGCATGACCCAACCCAAATTGAAGCTCTACATCCAAATCGAGCCTGACTCGAGTCAAATTGAAGCTCTACTAACAAAAAAAGGCCTAGCTCGACCCAATTGGAGCCATGTTCCCAAATCGACCTAACTTGGCCCAATTGAAGCCCTATTACCAAAATGAGCCAGAGTCGACCCAAATTGGAGCCGTGCTCCAAATGGAGCCTAACCCGACTCAAAGTGGAGCCTTGCTCCCAAGTTGAGCCTAACATGACCTAAGGGAAGCCCTGTGCCCAAATCAAGCCCGACTTGATCCAAATTGGAACCCAACTACCAAATTGAGCCTGACTCAATCCAAATCAGAGTTTTGCTACCAAATCGAGCTTGACTCAACCCAAATTGGAGTTCTGCTCCCAAATGAAGCCTGACTCAACCCAAATTGGAACTCGACTACCAAATCAACCTTGACTCAACCCAAATTGGAGTCCTGTTACCAAATCAAGCTTAACTCAACCTAAGTTGGAGACTTGATCCAAAATATAGCTTGACTCAACCCAATTGGAGCCTCGCCCCCAAATCAAGCCTTTTTAGATCTAAATTAGTGTCCTACTCCCAAATAAAGCCTAACCTGATCCAAATTAGAGCGCTACTCCTAAATCAAGCTTGACTCAAATGAAATTAAAGCTCTACTTAAAAAAAAAAGGCATAGCCTGACCAAAATAGAACCTTATACCCAAATCAAGCCTCACTCAGCCCAATTGGAGCACTACTTCCAAATCGAGCTTGAGTTGACCCAAATTGTGGCCCTGCTCCAAATGAAGCCTGAATTGACCCAAATTGGAGCTCTCCTCCTAAGTCGAGCCTAACATGGCCCAAGGGGAGCCTTGCTTCCAAATCAAGCTTAACTCGACCCAAATTGGAACCCAACAACCAAATTAAGCCTAACTTGATCCAAATCGGAGTCTTGCCCCAAATTGAGCTTGACTCAATCCAATTGGAGCCCTGCTCCAAATCAATCCTAACTTGATCTAAATTATTGTCCTGCTCCAAAATCAATCCTTACTTGAACTAATTGGAGCCTTGCCCCCAAATCAAGCCTAACTTGACCCAAATTAGAGCTTTACTCTAAAGTCAAGCCTAACTCGACCCAATTAGTGCCTTGCTCCCAAGTTGAGCCTGACTCAGCCCAAATTGAGGATCTATTGCCAAATTGAGCTTGACTCAAACCATGTGGAGATCTGCTCTGAAATCGAGCCTGATTCCACCTAAATTGGAGCCCTACTCAAAAATTGTGTGTGGCTTGACCCAACTGGAGCCTTGCCCTAAATCAAGCCTAACTCGATCCAAATTGGAGTTCTGCTCTCAAATCGAGCCTGTCTCGACCTAAGTGAAGCCCTACTCCCAAATCTATCCTCAATTGACCCAATTGGAGACCTGCTCTCAAATCAAGCCTAACTCGACCCAAATTGGAGCCCAGCTCTTAAGTTGAGCCTAACTCGATCCAAATTGAATATATACTCCCAAATCAAGCCTAACTCGGACCAATTGGAGCCTTGATCCCAAATCAAGCATGACTCAACCTAAATTGGAGTCTTACTCCCAAATCAAGCCTCATTGGAACTAATTGGAGCCCTGCTCCCAAGCCAAGCCTTACTCAACCCAAATTGGAGCTCTACTCCCGAATCAAGCCTGACTCGACCCAAGTATAGCCCTGCTCCCAAATCAAGCCTGACTCGACCCAAATGGAGCCTTACTCTTAAATTGAAGCATTACTTTAAAATTAAGCTTGACTCGACCCAATTGGTGCCTTGCTCCCAAGTCAAGCTTGACTTGACCCAAATTGATAATCTACTGCCAAATCGAGCCTGACTCAATCCAAATTGGAATCCTGCTCGCAAATCAAGCCTGACTCGACCCAAATTGGAGTTTAGCTCCCAAGTTGAGCCTGACTTGAACCAAATGGAAACTTGCTCCCAAATTGAGCTTGACCCACCCAAATTGGAGCCCTACTCAAAAATTTAGCGTAACTCGACCCAATTGGAGCCCTTCTCCCAAATTAAACCTGACTCAACCCAAATTGTAGCCTTGCTTCCAAATTGAGCTTGACTCAACCCAAATGGAGCCCTACATCCAAATCGAGCCTCACTCGACTCAAGTAGAGACCTATTCCCAAATCGAGCCTAACTTGATCCAATTGGAGCTCTACTCTTAAGTTGAACCTGACTCGACCCAAAGTGAATATATACTCTCAAATAAAGCCTAACCGACTTAAAGTGGAGCTCTACCCTTAAATCGAGTCACACTTGAGCTTAATTGGAGCCCTATTCCCAAATCAAGCATAACTTGACCCAATTGAAGCCCTACTTCCAAATCCAACCTAACTCGACCTAAATTGAAGCTATACTACTTGATGCAAGTGGAGCCCTGCTACTAAATCAAGCCTGATTGGACCCAAATTGGAGCCCTACACTCAAATCGAGCTTAACTCAATTCAAATTGGAGTCTTACTCCCAAATCGAGCATCACTCGACTCAATTGGAGCCTTGCTCCCAAATCAAGTCTACTCTATCCAAATTGGAGTTCTATTCCCAAATGGAGCCTGACTCAACCCAAGCGGATCGTTACTCCCAAATCAAGCTTAACTTGACTCAAATTGGATCCTTGCTGCGAAATCGAGCCTAACTCAACCTAAGTTGAAGATCTACTCCCAAATCAAGCCTGACTCAAACCAATTGGATTCCTGTTCTCAAATCGAGCCTGACTCGACCATAATTGGAGACTTGCTCCAAAATTGAGTCCGATTTCACCCAAATTAGAATCATACACCTAAATCAAGCCTCACTTGATCAAATTGGAGCCTTGCTCTTAAATCAACCCTAATTCGATCCAAATTGAAGCCCTGCTCCGTAATTAAGCCTAACTCGACCCAAATTGAATATCTACCCCCAAATCAAGCGTGACTCAACCTAATTAAAGTCCTATTCCCAAATCAAGCTTGACTTAATAAAAAATGGAGTCTTGCTCTCAAATCAAGCCTCACTCGATCCAAATGAAGCCTTACACCCAAATCAAGCCTAACTTGATTCAGATTAGAGCTCTACTCTAAATCGAGCCTTACTCGACCCAAATTGGAGTTCTACTTCCAAATCAAGCCTGACTCAACCCAAATCGAGCCCTGCTCACAAATCAAGCTTGACTTGACATAAATTGGAGCTTTATTATCAAATCGAGCCTCACTTGATCTAAATTGGAGGCCTGCTCTAAAATCGAGCCTAACTCAATCCAATTAGAGCCTTGCTCTCAAATCAAGCCTTACTCAACCCAAATTATAGTCCTACTCCAAAATCGAGCCTAACTCAATTCAAATCGAAGTCCTGCTCTAAAATTGAGCCTGATCTGATCCAATTGGAGCCCTGCTCCCAAATCAAGCATGACCCAACCCAGATTAAAGCTCTACTCTCAAATCAAGCTAACTCGTTCGAAATTGGAGCTCTACTACCAAATTGAGCTTGACTCAGACCAATTAGAGCCGTACTCCCAAATCGAGCCTGACTCGACTTAAATTGGAGTCCTGCTTCTAAATCGAGCCTCACTCGATCCAATTGGGGCCCTGCTCCTAAATCGAGCCTGACTTGAACCAAATTGAAGCTCTACTCCCAAATCAAGCCTAACTTAAACCCAGTGGAGCCCTACTTCCAAATCGAGCCTAAGTTGACCTAAGTGAAACCTTGCTCCCAAGTTGAGCCTGATTCGATCCAAATTAAAGCCCTGCTCCCAAGTTAAGCCTAACACGACCTATAATACCCTAAAAAATAGTCCCACATCGAATGAAAAAGAAAAAAAAGTAGTCCACTCGAGTTTTTGGGCCATATGGTTTCGATCTGCTAATGAATTAATTGGATCAGCAGGTGGGTTTGGGGCATTACACAATATCTTTCGATTCGAACATGAGATCGTCCATGCTGAAGACTGCCTTGATTCTAGAAAACGGTAGCTGAAGAAGTTCATTCTTAATTTTGGTAAGTTGAATCAAAAGTTTTATTAGTCACTGCAAAACTAAGATTTATCCGAAATGGCTAGCTGATGAGGAGTTACCTCTCTATGTCACTACTAAGCCTTATGCTTGTAATATTATCCATCGCTACCTTTGCTAGTGAGTCTCTTACCTTGTCCCAACACACTTCACAAGAAAGCTCAAAATAAGAGAATGCTAAATTTAGTGTGCACACTAGTTGGATTATGCATGATTGAGCACATGAAAGAGTCTAGAACTTGTCTGAGATCATCAACAAATCTATAGTTTCTTCATAAGAGGGTGGTGGCGATATGGAATCATATATGAACTCCAAAAGCCTACTGAAGGTGCTTTCCTCTATTCCACCAAATCATATTCAAAAAATGACGTGGATCATAAAGTTGGACTAAGTCACCTTAAAGGGAACAAAAAAAAAGGAACAAAAAAAAAAGCACGTACCAAATAGTTTAATTATAATAATTGGAGGTCCCTCTTTTGATGCTGCTTTCATTTCATTGAATAACTTAAAAACAAAGCCATAGAGTGGTTGAGCGAAAACAACATAACAAGAAACTAAGCTGAAATTTATTGCTTCACGTTCTTACCTTTTGGAAGAGATTGCTTTCTAAGAATAAAACTTCAGAATTGGCTTGGATGAATTCTTCCTCAAAACTATCATCAGAAGTCGAGAAATGTACATCCCTTGACTGCCCCAAAGTATAAGTACCACACAAAGCCCCTATCCCTACCATAAGGAAGAGTGCGATTGTTATACTATATAGGAGTGAAAAATGCAAGTCTAACTTCTCCTTCCCTCAAAATGACAAAAAAAAAAAATAAATGTAAATCTACTGCTAACGTCTATTGTTTTAGGCCTGTTACTTGTATTTGATGTACCAAAGATGATGGGTACATGAAAAAAAATTGAAGTTTGGAAGTGTCTTTATAGCCTATGAATTACTCCTCTTTTTTCTATTACATCAATTGACTTCTTAATTTTGAGTTCATTTGACTTTTCACAGCATTTGCTCATTTAGTCAACCTTCAAGCAAAAATTGCAATGATTATGAAAGCCATTCAAGATCATATTGGTTCATTTGAATTTTTTTCTCTCCATATTATATATCAATACTAAATGAACCGCTTTTATGCCAAAGAAATCTTGAATAGTAATGCCAATCTATTTGATGATAAACCGACCAAACAAGCAGATAGATAAACAGTTGTTAAAACATTAGTGCAATCAATGATTTGACAGAATAACTGTATAGCTAAAATATCAATTATTGCAAACTTTTGAAGGGGAAAAAATTTTAAAATTCCTGTGTCCTTGTTAACCTTTTGCTGCTTTATGTCTGCACATTCACCATATCCATTTTCCTACCAAAATAAATTCTTTAAAGCAAGAAAGGGAAAAAGAAAAAAATCAGCAATCACTAAAAGAAATAAATATTCAACAAAATGGCAACATTATGCTGAATGTCATCTACTACCAAAAGAGGGGAAAAAAGAACACAATAATTGGAACAATGGAACCAGAAATGAAGGATAAAATGGTCATAGAACTGAAACATCGATGAATTAAATTTTTGTGGATGAGTCTCAAAGTTAAAAACAAGCTTTCTTGAACTTTTTCTGATTCTTTCTTACTATTAACGTATCTTCAAGACATACTTTCCTACGCTCATACAGATTCTTTTCAAGTGAAAAAAGATAAAGAAATGAATTCATAGAATAAGTTGTGGACATATAAAATCAAGATATTGAAGAAAATCAGATAATTCATATAAGGAAAACCAGTCCTCTTGTCTTTTTGGGAACAAAGAAAAACTATAGTGTAGCATGAAGATCATAAG
Organism: Metroxylon sagu; assembly: GCA_017589505.3. Classification (NCBI taxonomy): domain Eukaryota; kingdom Viridiplantae; phylum Streptophyta; class Magnoliopsida; order Arecales; family Arecaceae; genus Metroxylon; species Metroxylon sagu. The sequence continues at coordinate 2,236,826 of JACVBY030000629.1, forward strand.
AAAGGCACGTCTCAAATTGTTGAAAGAAAAGGGAAAACAATTTTGAGGAATTACCAAATCCTCATCAAATCTATCAATGTAGAAATGGAATATAGCTCAAGAAAGAATGAAACCTTGACTGTTATTGACGTCACCTGATCTCCCTTCTTTGGACTTTCGAGAATCTTTCGTGCCAATGAGTTCCCTGCCGTAAGGTTGTGGTTTTGAAACAAACCAGACTTGAGTTGGTTTGGGACATGGACAGGATTTCCTATCATGAAGCATCTTGGGATGTTCCCTCTATCTCTTATCTTATTCTTGAGTACTCCATAGATTCGAAGTATTGGCTCAGGGCAGGGTGTGGCAAGAGAGAGAGAGGAATGTGGAAATCTCCCTTCCAGTATCATAACCTTGATTCGGAAGGAGAATGCAAGAAGTAGCTCGAAGAGAGGAGAAGCAAGAAATGAAGACAGTCAAAATGAGGGAAATAACATTTTTGGCAAAAGCTCAAAATGTATGCTCCCAGGAGATGCTCGTTGCAACCGCTACGAATCAGGTGCTGTGCTTTGACATAGTGTAATATTTGCCTCTAGGTTCAATAGTGAACTGAAGGAATTTAATTCTTAAACCAGTTCAATGGTGGATTAGCCACAAAACCCATTTCCTATCGCTACTCTTTTTCTTCCTATTCATTGAAGCTTGGGAGAAGCTTCACGATGCCCCTTGATTCCATCCACGTGAACCGTAACAACCTCTATGGCTTCCTTGTTCCTCTATCATACAAACATGCAGTGTTGATCACATCTGGAGAATGAACATGGAGGGGTGTTGAGTTCTCAATAAATATACTCGGAGGACCCTAGTTGAACCCAAGCACCAGTTCCCTCCTTTTCAAGCTTGATTTGGAGTAGGAATCCAATTGGGTTGAGTTTGGCTTAAATTGAAAGCACAGCTCCAATTGAGTTGACTAAGGCTTGATTCGGAGTAGAAATCTAATTGGGTCGAGTCAAGCTCGATTCGAGAGCATGGCTCCAATTGGGTTGAGTGAGGCTCGATTTAGAGTAGGAATCCAATAGGATCGAGTTAGGATTAAATCGAGAGCAGGACTCCAATTAAGTCGGGTCAGGCTCAATTTGTAGCAAGAATCCAGTTGGCTTGAGTCAGGCTCGAATCGAGATCACGGCTCTAATTGAGTTGATTGAGGCTTGATTCAGAGCAAAAATTCAATTAGGTCGAGTCAGCCTCAAAAGAAGAGCATGGCTCCAATTGGGTCAACTAAGAATTGATTAAGAGCAGAAATCAAATTAGGTCGAGTCAACCTCGAAATAAGAGCACGGCTCTAATTGGGTTGAGTGAGGCTTAATTTGGAGCAGAAATCTAATTGGGTCGATTCAAGCTCGAAACGAGAGCATGGCTCCAATTAGGTCAACTAAGGTTCGATTTGGAGCAGGAATCCAATTAGGTCAGTCAAGCTCAAATTGAGACCATAGCTCCAATTGGGTCTAGTGAGGATTCAGAGCAAGAATCCAATAGGGTTGAGTCAAGCTCGAATCAAGAGTGGGGCTCTAATCAGGTCGAGTTAGGCTTGATTTGGAGCACAAATCCAATTAGGTCCAGTCAGGCTCGAATCAAGACCATGGCTCTAATTGGTTTGAGCAAGGCTCAATTTGGAGCAAGAATATAATTAGGTCGATTTAGGCTCGAAAGGAGAGAATGGCTCCAATTGGCTTGATTGAGGCTTGATTCAAAGCAGGACTCCAATTGGGTCAAGCAGGCTCAAATCAAGACAATGGCTCCAATTGGGTTAAAGTGAGACTCAATTAGGGTTAGGAATCCAATTGGGTCGAGTTAGGCTCGAATCGAGACCATGGCTCCAATTGGATCAAGTAAGGCTCGAATGGAGACCATGGCTCCAACAAGGTTGATTCTGGCTCGAAATGAGAGAATGGCTCCAATTGGGTCAACGAGGCTCGATTCGGAGGAGGAATCTAATTGGATCGAATCAGGCTTGAAATTAGAATAGCATTCCAATTGTTTCGACTGAGGCTCGATTCGAAGCCGGAATCCAACTAGATTGAGTCAGGCTCGAATTGAGACAATGGTTCCAATTGCATCAAGTGAGGCTCGATTTTGAGGAGGAATCTAATTGGGTTGATTCAAGTTGAAAATGAGAGCATGGCTCCAATTGGGTCGACTGAGGTTGGATTCAGAGTAGGAATCCGATTAGGTCGATTCAGGCTCAAATCGAGACTATGGCTCTAATTGGGTTGAGTAAGGCTCGATTTGGAGCAAGAATCTAATTAGGATGATTCAAGCTTGAAGCGACAACATGGCTCCAATTACATCGATTAAGGCTTGAATTAGAGCAGGAATCCAATTGGGTTAAGTCAAGCTCGAAACGAGAGCATGGCTCAAATTGGGTCGACTGAGGCTTGATTCGAAGTACGAATCCAATTGGGTCGAGTTAGGCTCAAATCAAGATCATAGCTCCAATTGGGTTCGAGTGAGGATTGATTCAGAGTAGGAAACTAATAGGTTTGAGTCAGGCTCAAATAAAGAGCAAGACTCCTATGAGGTCGGGTCAGGCTCGATTAGGAGCAAGAATCCAGTTGGGTTAAGTCAGGTCAAATCAAGACCATGGCTGCAATTGGATTGAGTGAGGCTCAAATCGAGACCATGGCTCCAATTGGGCTAATTTAGGCTTGAAACGAGAGAATGGCTCCAATTGGGTTGACTGAGGCTCGACTCAAAGCAGGAATTCAATTGGGTCGAGTTAGGCTGGAATTGAGACCATGGCTTCAATTAATTTGAGTGAGGCTCAATTCCGAGCAGGAATCTAATTAGGTTGATTCAGGCTTCAAATGAAAGAATGGCTCTAGTTCGGTCGACTGAGGCTCGATTCGGAGTAGGAATCCAATTAGGTCGAGCTAGGCTCAAATTGAGATAATGGCTCTAATTGGGTTAAGTGAGGCTCGATTCGGAGTAGGAATCTAATTATGACGATTCAAGCTCGAAACGAGAAGATGGCTCCAATTAGGTTGACTAAGGCTTGATTCAGAGCAGGAATCCAATTGGGTTGAGTCAGACTCGAATCGAGACTATGGCTCCAATTGGGTCAAGTGAGGCTCGATTCAGAGTAGGAATCTAATTGGATCGATTTATGCTCAAAATGAGAGCATGGCTCCAATTGGGTCAACTAAGGCTCGATTCGGAGCAGCAATCCAATTGGGTCACACTTATTACTCACTTTCTCTAATGTGTATTGTAGATGTAGATGCGGATGCCTTTAGGGGCTCTTGATGTAGCTCAAGAGTTAAGGCATCTATCGTTTTCTGAGATCAATTGATTAGGAATTGCAAAGAGAGTAACACTAATTAACTCTAAAAGCAAAAATTAGAAGATGCACATAGAGATATGCTATGAAACTCGACTTCAGGTACTAGCTACTAGGATTTTCATTTTCATCAATATGGAAGAGGCTGAAAAATTAGCATTATGCTGATCTCCCTTGATCCAAGCAGTCAGAGGAGTTCTTGAAGAAATTGGGAACTCAAATATGCTACGCTTTCAGATAATGTATCTCAAGGGCTTTGGCTTGCCAGTGGTCTTACACGGCACAAAAGGACCTTCAATGCCTATCCGACAAACACGGTCAACTACCATTGCCACCCTCGGGCCTCTCTCTCTGAGATCTACTACGCGAAAGTGAACGATATTTTTTTCCATACAACCAAGATACTTCTCTAAGCATCTTGGAAAAAGGTAGACTAGCATAATGGGAATTTATCCTCATTTTACATGTTGAGGAATATGATGGAATACATGCAGAGGATGCAGGTCATCCTGCAACTTCGCTTCGGGCTTGTCTTGAAAGGTGCTTAACTATGAGAATGCAGAAAATAAAAGAAAATTTTATTGATCAAATACTTATAGACTTTGTGGACTCTTGGACTCCGTGGACTAATTGAAGGATACAAGCTATTGAAGGATGCAAGCTGAGAAAAGAGGTGCACGACCCCCAAGGCTTAGTGCAAAACTGATCTTAGCTTTTCGTGCACTATGCTCCTTTCTGCTCACTCACTCTTTTCACACTCCTTACCCATTGCACTTATTACTCACTTTCTCTAATGAGTATTGCGGATGCAAATATGGATGCCTTTAGGCTTACAAACTCCTAACCATTTATAGACTCTAGAGCAAATTTCAGAAGGAATGAAATCCTCAAAACCAAGGGCACTCGTGGTTTTACAACAGTAATATTCTCTGGCTAAAAATGATTCAAAGAATAGAGTATAACTGACAAATAGTAATATTCTCTGACCGACAATGCTACAAAGAATAAAGTGACAAATAGTAATATTCTTTGGCCAAGAATGCTTCAAAGAATAAGGCGACAAACAATCTATAGTGGAGGTGTGCCATTGTAATTACTATAGTGACACTTTATGGTAGGCAAAGCTGAACTGTTTCTGCTTCTTTTGTCAGCAAAGTATCGAACGATGGCAGTATGAGGCCCTACCAAGGCTTTCTTGTGAACGAATAGTTGTGGTTGCTTCCTGTGGAAGGAATAGATGCTTCTTGCGGAAGTAACGGTTGCTTCTTGTACAAGAAACTGTAGGCTTCTAGTGGAAAAAACTATTGGCTTATGATGGAAGGGATTGTTGGCTTCTAGTGGAAGATACTATTGACCTTCGATAGAAAGTTTAGCCTTTATAAGTCCCTTGTTCATATGAGACCAATGCAAGATGATAATGCACATGCAAGCTTGCATCTATCTGCCATGGAAGGTGGGAAGAACTACATGGTGCAATAATGCAATTGGTAGAGTTCTTAATCATATTTCTAGATAGAATGCATAATGTCATGCAAAATATTCTTTTTGTATTTTTGTATGTGCATGATGGGTGAAAGGATTCTTATGCTGCCACAGTCAATTAGTGATGCAGAACATGAAGGCATGTTGTTGACTATCATAAAGAAACTAAATTTTAGATTAAAGATTTGAGATTTTTATGGATTGATTCCCAAAGACAAACCAAAAATATGTAGACAAAGATATCAAGTTGCGATTCTTCAGAATTAAACCCTTTAAAGAAAACTAAGAAATAGGATCACAGGAATTGAGAAACTCCTAATTAGAACATACTCATTATCTTCAATAAATCAGATCTTAGAGGAGGGTAGTTTGGATTACCTGGTAGTGATGTAACATCTTTTGAATCAGCAGGTTCACACCGTTGCCTCGAAAAAGGATGTGCTACGAAGGGACAAGCTAGATTTCCCTTGGGACCCTAGGTTGTAGGCTGATGGTTCTGTGGCAAGGAAGAACCCCTCCTCAGATCTCGGTACCTGAGGATCTTGAGTTGTCAGGAGAACTCTTGGACGCCAAAGACTTGATGCTTGTGGTGGACGGTGAAGGATGGGAACTAGGAGTTGGCGGCCAAGGGATGGAACTAGGGTTTGTATTGCGGTGCTTTGGGTCTCTCACCCTCTCCCTCACGGAGTGACAATGCTCAAGGCACGGAATAGAAGAAAAGGTCTTCTTATTTCATTCATTCAATTATTCTCCCAAGACAAGAGAAAGGAGAGGGAGTATTTATAAAACTTCCTTACTACTTGTTACAATAGGACTTAGAATTCATCATACATAGAAAAGAATTTTCTTAGGGATTGGTCAAAGCATGACAAATAGAATAGAATATGATCTCCATACATTCCCTTCTTTACTTGGACTAGGTGTGGTCATGGCAAGAAAGCATGGGGCGTTGCACAGCATTCCTCCTTTCGGATTGGGTGGTCATGGCAAGAAAGCATGGGGTAAAGAAAGCATTCCTCCTTTGGACTGGGTGGTCATGGCAAGAAAGCAGTGTGTGGCTAAGCATTCCTCCTTTGGATTGGGTGGTCATGTAGGTATGAATCAAGGGCGCCAACTTTCTTTCTTTTTTCATGGTGTGGGGGTGGCAACAAGAATCAAGGAGCTCGACATATGTGTGGGATGACAATAAGGGCTCTATATATGTCGTGGGATGACAATAAGGGCTTCCCATATTTGTCGGGATGGCACAAGAATCAAGGAGGTTCCATATAAGTGTGTGGGATGGTAGTAACAAAGGCTTCCATATTTATCCTGGGCTGTGGTCACAAGAATCCAAGGAGGCACCATCTACCTTCCATATTTGCTTGTGGTCCATGCATGAAACAAGGGAGGGGCACCATGTATGTCGTGAAGGTGGCGGCAGCATTGACCCGGAGTCTCATGTAATAGCCGCAGGTGGTGCCACCGGATGTAGCCTTCACCTTCTTGACTCAAGACACTTTACTTGGACTTTGACCACAGAACTCTAATTGACTCATAAGTGGACTACACTTTATCGGGGACCCAATTAAATGAATCATTGACTCGTAAACAATTTGAAGAATCAATCGCAGATCCAAAATGGACCCCCGTCGTAACCTTTGTCTAATCCTCGGTGCCCGCACCAATTTCCTCCCCGAATGGGAGGAACTCTGGGACCATCAAGTAAGGGTCAATCCGGCTTGGCAACTTTCCTGGGGGTGAGGTCTCGAGTCTATGAGTTACAGTATCTTCCTGCAACCCAAGAATCCTCAAATTCTCGGTCAACCGCACAACGAAATCCTGTGTAGAGCCGGTAACCTTTGTTCCGAGTACCGATAGCTTGGTCATTCGCAATTCACTCTATCCTTTCTCTTTCTCTCGTGCCAATTTAGGTAGGTGGACACTCCGGGGGGATGGGTTCGCTCTCTCAAGAATCAGTGGTCGTGTCCCCAAATGTGGCTCACTAGGTATCACCGCCGGTTTCTGCCCCTATACTCGCTAGGGTTCGAATATATTGAAAGTTGAGCTAATGCCTAATTCGTGAGTGTAAATCCTAGCACATAAGCATTAGGTCCGACTTTCTTAATTATTTTAAAGGGTCCACTCTCCCCGGGCATGCAACTTCTTTCATGGTTGTCCCAAGAGGGAACCGCTCGTGCCTAAGCCTAATCATTACATAATCTCCTTCGCCTAATTCTTTTGGTTTGTTTTTTGGGAATGTAAATTTCCAATTGTTTATATAAATCATTACTTAGTTTAATCTTTTGACTGATTTCTTTATGCAAATCCATAACATGCTGTGCAAATGATTCAGCTGACTCTGAGACTCATGCCTATATGGGCAAAGGGATTAGGTCTAAAGGTTTATTAGGCCTATAACCATGAACTATCTTGAATGGACTTTTACCAGTGGACCTATTGACTGAACTATTATAAGCTTTGAACTCGGCCTCTAGGTGAGAAAAAGGTCCAAATTTGACAGTTTTCTCCAACCGCACATCTCAACAAGTTTCCCCCTAAGCTCCTAAGTAACTACCTCGCTTGACCATCGGCTCCTCGTGGGTGGTAGGAAGTAGAAAACTTAAGTTTGGTTCCTAACATGTGCCATAGGGTTTTCTAAAAGTAACTTGTAAATCGAACATCCTTATCTAAAACAATGGTTTTAGGAAGTCCATGTAATCTAACCACTCCATCTAGAAAAAGTTTGGCCACTTTGGATGCATCAAAAGTCTGGGAACACGGTATAAAATGGGCCATCTTAGAAAAACCTGAACATCGACCACAACATAGATTGAGTCATGTTTTCGGGTCTTAGGCAATCCTAACACAAAGTCCATACCGAGGTCTTGCCAAGGGCAATTGGGTATTGTGCAACGAGGTGTGAGGCTGCAAGAGTGTTTTGCTTCTCGCCGTTGGCAACAACACAAGTTCGACATCTAGACACAATCTGGGCAACATTTCGTTTGAGGCTTGGCCAATAGAATTGTTCTTCTATTGCTAAGATTGTCTTGTTTCTATCAAAATGACCAGCTAAACCTCCGACATGAGTTTCCCAAACCAAAAAGTCTCTAAGGGAGGTCCTAGGAATACACAACCTATTGTTCTTAAAAAGATAGCCATCTTGAAGGGTGTACTCACTATGTGAACGAGATGGTCCTTTTGTTTCAATAAAATTTCGGTAAATTCTCACTTCAAAGCTTCGGGATAGGTCTCATAATCATTTCGAAGTCTGTCAAATCCAATGACTTCATTCTTAACAGTATTTAGGAGCACTGATCGACGGCTAAGGGCATCAGCTACCTTATTCTCTAACTTGACAAATGTTTGTAGGATGTTGGTCCTACGCCAATCTTCTTGTTCCTTAGGTTTAAGCTTAGACACACCCGACAACTCCTGTGTGCAAATCAGCTTGGCTCAACCATTTCCTCATCTCCTCATATTCATTTATTAGGTTTAAACCAGCTTCGACATACTTCTTCATCCTCAAATTCAGCAAAGGATTCAAAGCCTCCTTCTCTTCTAGCTCACCTATGTGTAAGGCTCTAGCTGGGCATTGGTTAGGGGCATACGGCCCAATTTATGGCACCCAAAGCACAGTATTTGGGCTAGGTGGCCTTTGGATGCAGGTGCCTTTTCCTCATCATCCTTACGGGTCATGGGTGTAGCTTTGGGGTTTGGCTGGTTCAGGGTGGTGTTCCACTAGGTCCCTGTTTAAGATTAGGGGGTGTTGACCTTAGCGGGTTCAGGGTCTCCCTAGAACAGGTCCCCTTCTTGGAAATCTCTCAAAATCTTTGGCAATTTGATAGGCATGTTCAATATCATGGACTTCCCTTAGGAATAGCTCCCTCTGAATGTCCTCACATAGTCCAGTCCTAAACCTAGATAAGGTCACAGTCTCAGACTCATCTATGCTACATCTCATGACAAATTCGTCAAATTTGGCTATATATTCTCATTACGCCTTATTTCCCTTGAACTAACCTCTGCCATTGATCCAAAAGTCTTTGGTGATATGATGCAGGAAGGTACTTTTCTAAGCCTAATTTTCATGGCTCTCTAGGTGGCTATGGGAACTTCACCTCTTTGCTTGATTAATCTCTCAACATTCCTCCAGTATAGTCTAGCCTGGCACACTAATCTAAGCTTAGCAAACTTAAACTTCCTTTCTTTAGACATCTTATACCATTCAAAATATCGAGTCACATGTCTCTCCCCGCCCATGTACACCTTAGGACCGAAGACAACTATCGAATGTGGGTGCTTCTAGCACCGATATTCCTAATGGCTCCTCTCTATCTTGGTCTACTAAGACCGGATTGGGTCTCCTTTGATTAAACTTAGGATTTAGATCTTGGCATTTTGGAGCTCTCCCAGGGTTAGGAGGGGTGTGACGGGGAGTGTCTAGATCGTTCAATAGAGTCTCACGGCAGATTGCCCTCTAGGGTGTCTAACTTTGTGTCCATTTGGTTCAAGTCAATTGTTGATTAGGGAAAACTATTTTACCATGTTCCTCATTAGGGTTTCAAGATTGGACTCCATGGTTGAATCAAAGTTGAGTTTCTGAGGCCCCGATGATAATGGGTCCCCGACTCAACGGTGGTCATGTAGCAAGCATACAAATCATTCTAGGGTTTTTGCCAGACTTAGGAAGCTCGAAGTAGAATGAGTCAACCTCAAATTACGGTGCCCAAGGCACCAATTATCCTTTCCACCGGCTAGGTAAGAAGGTGGGGTCATGGGAGAGCTCCCCCTGCTTTTCACAGGGTCCTACCAAAAACCACAAGTCCACTTAGGGAGGTTTGCCTTTGAACCCCTTGCCTCGTACACCTTGGAGTTCAAGAACACGTGATGACTTGAGTGCACTAGTTTTCAATAACACCACGAACTTGGACCAGCTAGTGTCCCTAGTCCAATTAGGTTAAGCTAACTGATTTGGGGCGAATCTGGGGTTCGAATGCAAAGGTAATCAAGCTTGGGGCCATGGAAAGGGTTTCAATCCTTCCCTTATCCCATTGCCGCAGCATAAGTGCCCCCGCAGTAGTTTAGTTATGCATGCATACATATGCAAATAATGATTAAATCCAAACTTTAATCTAATGTTCTCATTGCCCACCATAGCTCAATACTCTCCATGGGTCATAAGTATACTTTCGTACACCTGCCAAAAGAGGCATGAAAACTTGTGATCAAAGCATGCAAAACCCTAATCATGCAAACAAACATGCAGAATTGCAGAAATTATCAGAAAATATCTAAATCGAATTAAGAACTGAAATTTGATGGACTAATTGCAGACTTATTGCAGATTAAGGGAAAAATAAATGCAGGTGAAAACAACTATATTATGATGGATTTTATGCAAGCTACTTTCAGCTATATGCAGATTT